>VSMD01032106.1:0-96130 GCA_008750895.1 Mirza zaza | reverse complement strand
TGGGGAAGGAGAGGGGGGAGGACAGGAATATGGAGACATGTGAATAATGCTTCTAGGGTCCCAGGCAGCAGGTCCGCCCCTTCCATTCCTCCTCAACTCCATCTGCTTTCCCAACTCACTGAGGCCCTGGAGGGTCTCGCACAGAAGTCGGAGTGATGGAGGGTAGATCCACTGGGAGCCTGCGGGACCCACCCTCATCCCCACCTTGGCCGGGGTGAGAGGGGTAGAGGGAAGCAGGTGCCACAGCTAGAAGGCTGGGGGTCAGACCCCAGGGAGAATTTGTATCCGACAGTGGTGGCATTTGAATTTGGGTGTAAATTGGAGACATTGGAAGCATAAAGTGAGGTGGCTTCAGTGGCAGGGGCTGTGGCAGTTCCAGGTGTCACTTGTGGGGCTGGAGAAGCAGGCTGGTCCTGAGGGAGAGGTGGGCATGCTTACAGCGGGGCCTGCAGGCCTCAGAGGGGAGATACTCACCGCCATGCACCTTTTTCGCACCATTAGTCAAAGTTGACAATTCACCATTAGTATCCTTTTTAAGCTTTTCTACGTCGTGTTTGGTTTTGTGTAAAATGGATCCTAATTCAGGGCAGAAGAGGCCACATCAGAAGAAAAAAAGCTGCTTCCTTTGTAAGAGAAGTCCCCCAGTCCTAGGCACCATGGCTAGCCCTAGGGTGAAGTGGCTTTAGTCAGAGAACAAAGTTCCCCCACCACGGGACGTTGGTTGGCCGGTACCTGCAACAAGATCTACAGCCTCAGCAACCCTGTAGGCAGAAGCAGATGTGCACAACCCCACCCCTCCTTAGGAGTCTGGGCGTGTCCGTGTCCCTATGCTGGGCCTGTGTGTGCAGTCACCCCAGAGATCTGCTGTTTTATGCATCAGAACTCAAGACCCTGGGGTTTGCAAGGCAAAGAGACTTACCTGCAAGGCCAGATCCCTCCTTCCCTGATGGATTCCTTTGGTGTGACCCTGAGGATTCTGCATTTTCATTTGAGTCTGCTGATTCCTCCTGGGATGCTGCTGCAAGAGGATGAGAGGGCGACAGGAGTGACAGCTCCCTCCAGGATCCCCCCCAGCAAGTTGGTGGAGTTCAGTTCCCTGCCGGCCCTCTTCCTGGCAAGGTCTGGCTTTAGGGTACGCTCGTTCTCTCCCAGTTCTAGACCTTGACTGTTATGATCAGCTAGGTTTTTAGCATCCTTCAAGTCTTTCCCTGCTGTCTCAAAGACTTTTTGTCCTTCTTTGGGTCCATTTCATAGAGTTGATTACAATTCAGGGAAAAGTTATGTTGACAGAATGATCACATCACGTTAAAGAGAATCTTCCAGGTTTTCAGTCCTTATACCAGCCCCTGGTGTGCAGAGGTTTAGCTGAGAGGACTAGCTTCTCTCTCTGGGGCAGGTTGGTGGGCAAGAGAGAAACTGGACAGCCTCTGAAGGGGTATTTGCAGGTATAAACACATGCCAATGTTTATCTGGAGAATCAAAACTCCAATTTCATTGGTGTGCAAGCTGCCAAGGGCATTTGAGAAGAGGCAAAGGGGCCATCTGGGCTGTGGGTGAGGAGGCAGGAGGGGTGTGGGTGTGTGCCGAGGTTGGGGCTCATAGTGGGCTGACGTTAATTAAGCACCCAGTTGTGTACTTTGCTGGGGAAGTAGAAATGAAGGCTCTCAGGAGTTCCACTCTAGAGAGGTGGACAGAACCGGTCCGCACTGGAAGCCCAGAGGAGAGATGGATGAAAGGAGAAACAGGGAGAGAGAGAGAGAAAGAGGCATCATATCCACAAGAAGCCTTGTTAGAGCATGGAGTGGTGCGGGTGGGAAAGGGACCCATGACAAGGAAAGTGGGGCCATAGAGAGTAATTCATTTTGCCTGATGTGGTGAATGGGGGAAGTGGGGTCTGAGAAGTTATATGTGAAAAGTAGCCTGGATTCCGGTCACAGGGACTTGAGCGTCAGGCTAGGAGGTGGGAGTTACGTGGTGAGAACTGGAGAACCACATGAAAGGTTTTTGCATTGAAATTGTTGGTGAGGGTGGCACATGATGACAACTTCTGAATCCGGTTACTGTCACCTTCATCCTCCTGTTCACCACAAACTTTCTTTTCTTTCCCATTTTCTACTCCTCTGACTTCCTCCACTCCCATGCCCTGTCATTTGCCCTCCCAGCTGGGGCTGGGGCAGGAGGGAGAGCCAGGGCTCACGGTTCTCCCATCCTGGGTCAGAGGCAGTGTTTTGGTCTTCTGCAAAGGAGGGAAAAGTGACCCTGTCAAGTAGGGCTCCGTCAAGACCTCCAATGTCAGACCCTCCAATGTCAGGCTCTAATGTCAGGCTTGTGGCCGTGGAGGGCGGGGACAGAAACCTGTGCTAACAAGGGCTCCACCAGAAATGCTGTTTGGCACCTGCACTCCGTCCCCTCCGTGCTATCCTTCCCAGAGCTCGGCTGTCACAGCGTCCCTAGGACAAGGGAGTCATTATCTGCCTCTCCTCTGTGCCTTGTTAGATGTCCGAGTTCCATAACTATAACTGAGGGGCCATGGCCTGGGCATAGTGACGGGCAGGACTGGCTTTGACTGTCTCCTGAGACGCGGCCCCCAGCCCTCCTTCCCGCTCTCTCCCAACGGCAGCGTGGAGGACGCATCGGCACCGACAGGGCGTTAGAGGCTGGGATACAGCTCGGGGAAGAGGAGCAGTGCTTGCTTGGCGAAGCAAGTAGCCAGGGGACAGTCGCTGGGGGATTTGGAGGAATTACATAAGCGGTTATTTAATTGCACTTGTGTTAATGCTAGGAAGGAAAAGTATAAGGCGATAACATGAGAAACAGGGTCCTACATTATCCCGCATCTTCAGCAAGGCTGCTCTGTGGAAATGCATTGGCTCAGCTTGGTCAAAAGGCAAACATTTGAAAATTGGATAGCAGGGAGGTTGCCAGTGGGTGGGTGAGAGAAAGGGGTGGGAAAAGGCAGGAGGATGTGGGAAAGTCTTGGTGGCAGGAAAGGGTCTGGCTCAGTGAGGGGAGGAAGAATGCCAGAGCGGCTGGGGCAGAGAGGGTGAGGCAGAGGCTGGGAGGAGACGCGGCTGCAGAGCCAGGCCAGGGCTGGAGGGCGCCTGGCCCCTCTGACCATGGGCACGGGGCCCTCGTGTGGGCAACTCAGGGCGGGGCAGTAGTGGGCTGCAGAGACAGGCCTGGGAGAACTGTCTCTGCCAAGGAGGGGAAGGGGGATGAAGGCAGGGGCCACGTTCCTAGGTCTGTCAGGATGGGTGTGGGGGAAGCGCCATACTCACCGGCACAGACCAGGGCCCCGGTCAGCACTGCCAGGAAGAGGAGAGCCGTGGACCTCATGCTTCTGTGGGTGGAGTGAGTCTGCCACAAAATGCTTGGAGATTCTGGGATCTATGGACTGTCTCTCTGGGCCTCTTTTAATCAATTCAGGGACCAATGGGAACTAGTCTTCCAGTGGTGTGTTCTCTTCTCCTCCTCTTCTCCCACCTCAGAGCCACCTGGTAAGTCAACAAGGGCTGGCTGGTGCCGGCTGGGGCCTGCCTTCCCTGCAGGTAGGGCCTGGACAGCGGCTCTGGAACTGGCACCACCTGACTGGCACCACGTTTGCCTGCCTCTCCCCTCCCTATGTCACCTATCATCTGGGTTCCCATCTCTGGTGACACCTGAGGCCCCTGGGGAGACTGTGAGAGCTTTCTGGAGGGGGCTCTGGCAGGAGGGCTGTGCCCAGAAATCTCTCCTTCCACGTGGAAACAGGAGGGTAGCAGGAGAGTGTGGGGTGGCTCGGCCTTCCCCAGGGGGGGCTCAGCCCCTCACAAGAGTCCACCCTCAGAGCACTGGGGACTCCTCCAGACCAAAGTCCTCCCTGAGGGTCTCCACATGGTAACCAGAGCTCCCCAGCCTTTGTAGGCCTTGACCAAGGTGTCTTCAGTCCCAGAGAATGATCCTCAGCCCCAGAAAGTTCTCCTGGTAAATTAGCCAGAGTGTGAAGTCAGTTCCCAGCTTGCCCTTCAGGTGGGCGAGGTGGCCAGAGGCGCGGATAATCCAGAGTGGAGGACAATGCAAAGGCGCTTCTCCCTGCCCTAGTGTCTCTCCCCCCAGAACTGTGTTTGCTCTGGGATGGCAGAAACAGTCCTGGAGTGGGTTGATGGATTCATTTTGTCACTTATTAGGTGCGTGGTCTTGGGAGAGGCAATTCACCTGCCCCACCTCAATTGTTTTTCTTTCCTGTTATTGTAATATATAGGGTGAGCAAACTGGTATTTGATATGCACACACACAGTGAGGTGGTTACTACAGTCAAGAGCATCAGCATATCCACCACCTCACGTGTTACTCGTGTTTTTGTATATGTGGCAAGAGCACCCAAAGTCTGCCCTGCCAGCAAAAACCCAATTTCCATATTATTAACTGCAGCCCTCATGTTCCACATTCACTGTGTCATCTGATGGTGAGAAATTATATTTCTGTGTCCCAAATGTAACGTGAGGGACATCTATGTCAGCATTGGTCCTCTCTCCCCTCTGTCTACTCTCAGGCCCACGTCGGGGAGGTGAGGATAACATGAAACGTTGATTTCTGGTCCCGAGAAAGCCAGTTACTTATTTCCCTGAGACATCTGCTCTCTACAGAGCAATCCTGCTTTGCCTGTTTTCCAGGGCCTTGGTGAAAAGGGACTGGGACTTGTTTTCTGAGGTGCTTTTCTGTGCCAGGCACTGTGTTGACCCAGACAAAGGTGGGTCGATCGTGGTCTTGCCTTGGGGGACACAGCGGGCAGAGGCCCAGGCAGATGGGCAGACTCCCATCCTGGCAGAGTGGGCCTGACCTTCCTACCTGTGGGGTGGGGGTGAAGCTCCGCTCCACAGTTAGTGGTAGGTCACATAATCTCTGCGACTGTCCCTCTGTGCAGGGCATAGAACACCCGTGAGATTCGAATGGGTAAAGCTGAAATGGTAAACTTTCCCTAGATGTCTGCCCTTTACCTCCATGGGCGCTATCCCTTGCTAGTTTCTTTCTAATCCCTTTACAACCAAGCTTTTTGAGAACTGCTACAATTTTGGCCTCAACATCCTCGTACTCTTTTATGTTCTGATCACCCTGTGATGTTTCTACCACCATCCTTGGAACAGAAAGAAATGCTTTCCAAGGTACTCAAATACAGTTGCCACTTTGTCAGCTTTTAACTTCTTTGGTCTCTGTGAGGTTGTGCCGTTGTTGAACACTCACCTTGGAAACTGGTCTTCTCTACCTCTCTCCCTTTCTGGCCCCCTTCAACTCCCTTGGCCTCACCATCCCTGCCCTACCGTTATTGTCCAGGGTTGTGTTCTTAGCCCTTCCTTCTCTCGTCTCCACACTCTCTCCCTCATCTTCATGCCAGCTGGGCTTCCTTCCTTCTGCAAGTACTGGGCACTGGCTTAGAGACGTGACAATGACTCGGTTTCTACTCTCATGGAGCTCACAGTCTAGGCTTGGTAACAAAGCAAAGTTAAACAATTTGATACTAATATGGCCTGTAATGGAGCACCTAGAAGGGAAAAATTGAAGAGTTAAGAAAAGAGGACAGTTTCTGCATTCAGGGCTTATTTTTCGGTTTTCAGAATGGGTCAGGAGTGTGGGGAATGGCGGGAATGAGCCTCATGTGAGTGGAGCATGTGAGTGAGAACAGCAGTGGTCTAAGGAGACCCACGTGTAGGGTGGTTTCTGTCAGAACTTGGGTTCTGGGTCTGGAATGAGCTGCTCTAGGGATAATGCAGCCAGGCTGGGTTTCCTTACACATGAAGCTGAGCCTTCTAGTGTGACCTCTGCTCCTTTATCCTAGAACTTATTTTGATTTTGCTGTAGCTAATGCTTAGAAGCTGTGCATTTCTGGCTGCTGGTTATATCACATTCACAGGAACTGCACTGCCGTGTATCCTGTTCACCTTTGGTCTGCGAATACTATTTCCTGGGGACATCTTGCTGAGTGGCTGGGAGAGCCCGTACTCAACTCATAGCTCTGCCCTCGCTCACTGGGTATTCCTGGAAAGCAGTTACCACTGCCATGGCCTCTGTTCCCTTCTGTGTAAAATAGTGGGCTTTACTAGATCTCTGTGTGTCTAGGCAGTCACAGTGTGTGGGCTGGACCCTCCCAGGTCTCCCAGTGCCCTCTGTCCGAGGCAGGACTGCCTGAGACTCAGCGACCTGAGTCCTGTGTGCAGGTGGACAGTTTGCCTTTCTAGAAAGCAATCTGAGTTCATGCCTAGGACTGACAGTCTTCACACCTCTCTTGCCTTCCCTTTTCCCTCCCAGCCCCAGAACACTTTAGAGAAACATTGTGCTAAAAACAATTTTTTTCTTTTTAGCTTCGTGTGTTTTCTTCCTCTTCCAGATCTCAAGATCCATTATGCAGATGCAGAGACTGGCCCCCGTGTGAATTAGAATAAAAGTGTGTTGGGGGACTACCTCCCGCCTCTTCCCCTCAGTCCCTCAGGATGAAGGGCACTGTCGTAATAGCCACAGACAATCTGGGGCAGCAGAGTGTGTTGTGGGAGCAGCCTGATGTCCCCCAGTGCCATCCTTGTCTATACAGGTCATCTCAGGCGACCCCTGCCTTTCAGCCATTCTCCTCAACAGCCCAGTCTAGCCCCTGCCCTTTTCATTTTTGCAATTCTCCCAGTGCAATGTACACAGAAGGTGAAATTTATAGTAACGTGCTTGGTGTGTGTTTGTCAAATCAATAGTGGAAAAAAGCAGACATCTTCTCTCAGTTTCCACCTTCTATGGACAAAGGACAGATGCTTTTATCTCAGCTGGTCACTGTGCCTCAGTAGCCTTGTTGGCTTTTTGAGGTTGCACCTTGAAGCCTGTTGCTGCAAGGCCGGTAGAGACGGTGGAATCAGGCAGCTGTAAGTCCTGAGCAATAGTCTTGGGTCACTGCTGTGGTGTAGGTTCTGTTCTTTGTTTGACTAAACCATAGGGAACTGCATTGAACTTCAAGAATATTCCTGAGAGAGAGACCAGGACACAGAAGGTCAGTGAGCATCAGACCAGGTCTGTGTACTGGATGAAGGTTGGGACTGCCCTTCCACAGGCCCCTGGTGGTAGTCTCATAACTGTAGAATATCAAAGAAAACAGAGTCCTGGGGGACATGGGCATGGGGCACCACGTCCTCCTCCTCTATGGGTAGTCTGGTGCTCAGTGCTGTTCCTGATGGGAGGGAGGAGGCGGTTATCCCCGAGCACTGCAGTCTGGTCCCTTGGGGAAGAACGCAGGCTGCTGGGGGCTTGGGTTGTGCGTTGTTTTCTCTGAGCACCTGCAGTGTGCCCGGTGACATACCGATGGCCTCTTGTAGACTTCAGGGAACTTGCAGTTTTGCAAGTGGAGAAATGAAATGGAAGATACTTCAGAGGTGATCTGTGATCTATTGAGTATAGACTCTAATGGCAAGAAAGAAAGGAGATCAGCAGGAGTGGGGAGGCTTCCTGGACTAGGCAGAGGATATGGTTACTCCAGGAGGAGGAGGACGAGGAGGAGGAGGCAGGGGCTTTCGGGATTGGGAGTCAACAGTGGGGACTAGTGGGGACTGGTGGTGGTGGTAGTGGCGAGATGTTGCCTCAGTCCCCAGAAGGGATGTGCTGGGGAACAGTGGGGATGAGTCTGGATGGGTAATTGTGGCTGGATTATGTACCAGGGCACAAAGTTTTCTCCAATTTGAGAAATACAGTTTTGTAGTAGAGGTGTCTGAAAATCAAAGGGTGCCCATTCCCTAACGATGAAGGTGTCCAGGCAGCATGCATGCTGTGTTTCTGGAGCGCTGACATGTGGATTCTCTAAATCCCATGTCCTGCTGTCTGTCGTCAGCCTCAGCCCCTAGACTGGGCCACCAGAACTCTTGCCTGTACGGTGACGGTAACCTCCTAACTGGTCTCCAGGCCTCTAATATTTCTCTTCCCCTCGATTCTCCCAGGATGATTTTTTGAAAAATAAAAGCAATCAATCATGGAGCTATTGCTTTGAAAATATTTGTCAGTCCATTTCCTGCACTATGGGTTCTAAATGCCTTAGCATGGCATTAAGGCTCTAAAAAAACTAGCTTTTTAGGAGATTCTGAAAAACAAAAAACAAAACGGTGGGTGAGGGGAGCAACTGTGGCATAGATTTTGAATTTTTCTGGATCCCCAAAGTAGATAGAAAAGCTCCAACTTACGGGCAACATTTATAACAAAACTAGATAATAAGTATCCTCATAAATCCCAGAATACAAGCGGATGAGGACCAATTGCCGACTGAGTCAATACCTCTGTGTGACTGTTGTCTCCAGGGGATTAGGCAGAGACAAGGAATGGAAAACGTGGCAAACTCAAGAGCAGGAAACCCAGAAATGCCCAGCAGGCACTGTCTGGAAAGCAGGGCAGGCCAACTGAAAATGAGCAGAGTCTTTCTCACCCTGTTAGTGGGGGTGCCACGGGGCTGTGGTAAGGTGTAAGGGGCTGGCTGAAGCAGTTTAGCCCCCAGGATCTGCCAAAATGGGGCTAGAAGGGCTCCCTTCCAGGGAGGAGAAACTGCTGGGAGTGGAATAAAAATGGAGCAGGACAGGGACAAGAGAGACAAAGGACCAGGAAGAAAAGGTAAGGTCAGGGGAACAGAGCCAGGAAATCTCAAAAAGCAGGCTGCCATACACTTCTTTTAACGTTACCTGAAAACAACAGAAGATGGGGTTCTGTGAAGTTAGAAAACTACCCTGAACCGTGTTTCCTTCTAAATGTCCAGGTATCCTAATTTCATGTAATAATAGGCAACGGAAACGTACTGAGGTAAAATCTCATTTTTTTATAAGAAAGAAAAACAAAATCATATCCTTATAGACGAGCACAAGAAAACATACTCAGCAAGTAGATCAAATCTTATAATCTTTTGTTTCAAATAAACTAAAAAGCACTAAGAAAATGATGCAAGACATAAAAGAAAAACATAAACCAGAATTATGAACTTAGATATAAGGTGACAAAATCAGGAAAGAGTGAGAGATAAAAGAAAATAAAGGAACTTAGCTTGAAGAAATATAAAAACAAATTAACAAAATAGATGCCTCAGGTAAATAGAAGTAAAAAGTAGGAAAGTTTTAAAAATAAAAAAGAAATTTAGGAAGAGTTAAAGAGGATTTAAGAGGAAGTGCCTGATACTGAAAATAGGCAAAGAAGATCCACATATATGAAATGGAAATCCTTGAGGAAGGAAACCAAACAGAGAGAATAGACCAAATACTGTAAACTATACTGAAGAAAGCGTTCCTGAAATAAAAATAGATTTAAAACAACAAATTGAAAGAGTCCACCATCTACTTGTGAAAATCAACCCAGAGTGACCAACACCAAGACACAATGTAGTGAAATTGCTGAACTTTATTTATTTATTTTTATTTCAAAATATTAAGAACGTATAAATGTTTTGGGTACATGGATCACTTTTTTTGTTTGTTTGTTTGTTTGTTTTTTGAGACAGAGTCTCACTCTGTTGCCTGGCCTTGGAGTGCTGTCGTTTCAGCCTAGCTCACAGCAACCTCAAACTCCTGGGCTCAAGCGATCCTCCTGCCTCAGCCTTTTGAGGATCTGAGACTACAGGCATGCGCCACCATGCCCGGCTAATTTTTTTAATTTTAGTTGTCCTGCTAATTTCTTTCTATTTTTTAAGTAGAGATGGGGTCTCGCTCTTGCTCAGGCTGGTCTCAACTCCTGTGGTCATATGATCCTCCCGCCTTGGCCTCCCAAGTGCTAGGATTACGGGCGTGAGTCACTGCACCTGGCCTGTAGATCACTTTTGCATGCTTGAGTCACAGCTATAAGTGTCCCCATCACCTGAATAAAGTTCATTATACCCGTTAGGTAGGTTTTTCCCTCTCCCTTCCTCCCCCTTCGCCCTGCTTGATTTCTACTGACTTTTACTTCCCTCTCTGCAAATGTGTGCTCATCAATTAGTTCCAATATAATAGCTAGTGAATGTGGTGTTTGTTTTCCCATTCTTGAAATATTAAATACTTCACTTAGGATAATGGTCTCCAGTTCCATCCAAATTGTTGCAAAAGGCACTTATTCATCCATTTTGATGGCTGAGTAGTACTCCATGGTATACATACACCACTTTTTGTGAATCCTTTCATGAAGTGATGGGCATTTGGATGGTTCTACACCTTTGCAATTGTTTGTTGTGCTGCAAAATTGCTGGACTGTTAAATAAAATAAATAAAGAAGCCTTGAGTGAGGCTTGTTGGCAAAGAGAGTTAATTGACTTAAAAGGGAAAGAAAATTAGATTATCATCATCAGAATTTTTGACAACAATGGTATTTGGGCAAGAAGAAAATAAGTAATCTATTTAAGATTACTAGGAAAGAAAATGTAAGGCAAGCATTTTATGTCCAACAAAACTTAATTTAAAATATAAAGGGTGCAGACTAACTGTTCTCAATGTGCCTTTCCTGAGGAATCTACCAAAGGGGAAAACCAGACAATCAAAATGACTAGGGAGATGTTAGTATAATGTAAGGAATGATGATGAGCATAAAAATATAGTAACATATTGAACTGAAACAAAACGAGAGTTACAATGGAGAGAATATAGCATCTAATGGTTACATGTCAGTCAACTGAGATATGGGGTTACAGGAACGAGGAGAGCAATTAAAAACACTGTTCCAAGTATTAGAGGTGGTAGCATTAATATTGCAATTCTCAAACTATTGTGTGTATAATATGTGATAAAGTGAATGCATAATTACAGACTGTTCTATCATCTTGTGTCCTTAAGAAAAAGGATTCTTGATGTGGAAGAGAGCAGAAGTAACTGTAATATAGAAGAAAGAATAAAAAAATCTGTAGTCCTGAAATGAATTGGAAAGATCAATATGAAATCATGAGGTGTTTTGATCTGAAAAAAGTGTGCATGTGTGTATATTCCACTGAGCGTGTGTGTCTGTGTGCACACATGCAACAATGAGCATTCACGACACTGAATCGAGGTCTTGAAATTCCATGTTTCTCAAAAAGAAATCAGGGCTTCTTGAAGGATATAATGATTTTATGTCTCAGGCAGGAAATATACAATAGAAACTCAGAACATTTAGTCACACTGGTTGGTCAGATCAATGATTACTAGTATCATGTTCAAAGAATTCAGGATCCAATTTGAAGAGGTTCCCAGGGGCCAAAAATGGGATGATTTGAGTGTCATATAGGGTAATAACTGTAATTGATGGGAAATTTTAAATTTGAATGTTTAAATTTTTGAGTTCTCACTGGTGCTGGTAAAGCTAATTGGTCCCTTTTGGAGGATGGTAGAAAACTAATTCATTATCTTTAAAACTGGTAAAAAAAGGGAAAGAATTGAGCACTTATTCCACTTTTTCTATATGAACTGAACCAGTAGGAAATAAAGTAGTAGGTGAGGGAAGTGTCTCTCAATAGTTGCATTCCAACTAATAAATGAGAAAGAAATGTAAGTCTATCACCACGAAGAAACCCCCAATTAATTAATGGATTTAAATATTGGACACCAATAACACCCACACGAAAAGACAATCAGATATTATCCACCTCTTGGAGAAAGGACACGTCACCATCTAGGTAGTCTTTTCAAAGCGTCAAGCATCAGCCTGGCCCAACCTCTGGATCCAACTGTTTGTTGAAAATAAAAGAAAGAAACATGTTGCACTGCATCATGAATATGGAATCAACAAAATCTAGACTATCAGAAATTGTACAGGTCAGATGTCTATCTACCGGTCAAAGGTCTATCTTCAATATGTGATAGGTCTATCTTCAATATCTTCTATTCCTTTCTTTTGAAAGGAAAAGAAAGGGCTGGAGGGAAAATCTTTAGATTAAAAGAGACTTAAAAAATTATAAATAAAACCCCAAGGAACTCTACACTATGGTGTCCAGGGATGCACACGAGGGTGATCACACCATAAAGAAACACAAGGAAAATATGATTTCAAACACCAGGGTAGTGGTCCCTTTTGATGGGAGGAAGGGAGTTGTGATTGGGGTAGGGCATTGGATGGGTTTTTGAAATGGCCAGCAAAGTTCTGTGACATGTGTCGGAGGGTACATGGGTGTTTGCCTTAAAATAACTCACTTGTGCAGTTTTCACTTCTGTTGTAGCTTACAATGCAAAGACTAAATAAGCCTAACCCATTTGTCCTTTCTGTACCCCAGTCCCATGCAGCCCCTTGATTTCTGCACTCTGAGCACCAACAGCTCCCCCAATGGGCCCTTGCTCTTTCCCTGTCCCATGGCTTTGTGTGGCTGGTCCTTTCACCTTGAATAACCCTTCCAGGTGCAAAGTTGGCACTGCACCTCTGGTTGCCTGATTCCTAGACATGGCTCTTCCCAGTACAGTGGTCCTCCCTCATCCGCTGCTTAGCTTTCTGCAGTTTCAGTTACTGGCAGTCGGTGAGGTCTGAGAATATTAAATGGAAAATTCTGGAAATAAACAGTTCCTAAGTTTTAGATTGTTGCTATTGATGATGAAATTTAATGCCATCCTGCTCCATCCCATCTGAGACATGCATCATTCCTCTGCCCAGCGTCTCCACACTGTCTGTGCTACCTGCCTGCTGGTCACTTAGTGGCCATCTCGAATGTCAGATCCACCATTGGGGCATTGCAGTGCTTGTGTTCAAGTAACCTTTATGTTACTGAATAATGGCCCCAAAGCACAAGAGCAGTGATACTGGCAATTTGGATGTTCCAAGGAGAGCCATCAACTGCTTACTTTAAGTGAAAAGGTTAAAGTTCTTGACTAGCAAGGAAGAAAGAGAAATTGTATGCTGAGGTTGCTGAGATCTGTGGTAGGAAGGAATCTTCTTTCCACGAATTTGCAAACAGTATATTGTTTTAATTGTTCTATTTTATTAGTAGTTATTTTTGTTAATTTCTTACTGTACCTAATTTGTAAATTAAGCTTTATCATATATATGTCAGTGTGGGAAAAAACAGTGTATATAGGGTTCAGGACTATCTGCTGTTTTAGGCATCCACTGTGGGTCATGGAACACATGCCCCAGGTAAGGGGGACTTCTTTCATAATTCAAATTGATTCAGAAATCTGCCACTATTTGGCTGTTACCATGTCATAGGAGGTAAGGCTCCTGGGCTTGCTACATGCTAAGGGAGACCGGAGGGTCTTTTATTACCTGCTTAATTCCTGGAGACCCCCATCTTCTTTTAGGGTCTGTGGCTTTGGCACTAGAGACACTGTTCCCTTTACTCATTTGCCCAGGAGTTGATGGTCTTTGGCATTGCTCAAGTTCCTCTTGGCAACCTGAAAAGTTCTAATCTTCTTAGACTTAGCTTCAGGCCAGGGCACATCATATGTATTTTGGCCTCCTTTTTACAGGCCACATATTTAGCAGTTGGGAAGGCTGATGAATCCAAGAGAAGGTGCACCTGGCTGTAAATTCTTGCATTAGAAAGGTAGCCGGTGTATGAATGACTAAGAGCCAACACCACAGAAGTGCCAAATATCAAGGACATGGTTCTTTTTTCCTTTTTTCAAAACTGACAGATAAAAGCGTATTTATCATGCAGTGCATGATGTTTTGGGTTAATTATATTGTAAAATGGCTAATTGTAGCTAGTTAACATATGCATTTATCTCACCCCATTGTTTTTGTGGTGAGAGCATATTATATGCAACCCTGAGCATTTTTCAAAAGTAAAGTGATGGTTCTTTTCACTGACCTCATGTCCTGTCCTTGTTCCCCAAACCCAACAGCAAGCCAGGGTTTCTGAATTAGAGGGTGTTTGATCCCAGCCACACGTTGGGCTGGAGCCAGCTCCCCCAACATCCCACTCTGGGCCTTGTGTGATGAATTCCTTTTTGGAGGCTCCTGAAGTCATTTTCTATGAACAGACCACCCTGTTGGGATAACTCAGTCAATGAGAAGGGTGTGTAGTTATTTAATCCCAGAGGGAAGGAGTCAGTGTTTTGGTCCCTTTCCTTTGTTAGAAGCCTTGTTCACTTCTGTGCATATTTACCCACTTTCACTGCAGGATCAGAAATAAACTAGCCAGTTCAGGCACATATAAAAAGTTGGATGACACTATTTCCCCAGGAGGGTACGTACTTACCCACCTTATGCCTGCATAATTTAAAGAATCATTCAGTTATTCCTACCTAAGAATGGTCATCAAAATCTGCTGAGAGGTGGTCTCTTCTCTGTAAACATATAAGAGGCTGGTGAAATAGTAAATTGTATATGACTAAACATCTCATTTCACAAATAATAATAAATTTCAATGTTTGTATTAATTAAGACACTTATAACTTATTTGGCATAACCTAGTTAGGGTTGGCACATTGATCCTAAACAACTTAAAATAGAAGAAAGAGATTTTATGTTTCCTTTTCTGTGCATTCCTATTAATAGTAACGTGTATAATAACCACTAGAGTTGTTGAAAGAGGCAAATAATTAGAGAAGCCACATTACTACCCTAACCTGTTGTTGGATTTGTTGGGTTGTTTCCAATGTTCCCCTATTATACATAAAGCTGAAATGGAATTCTTTATGTGCACATATGAATATTTTTGAAGGATAGGCTCTAGAAGTTGAATTGGTCATTCAAAGTATATGTTTATTTAAAATATTTATAGATACTTGATACTGTCTTCCTAAGAATTGTTCTAGTTGTAGCCTCATCAGTAGTGTATAAAAGTGCCTATTACTCATAACCTGATCACCAGATAATGTCAGTATTTTAAATTTTGGCCAACATGGGCAAAAGATAACATTTTTTCGTTAGCACTTTAATTTGCATTTTCCTGCTTGCCAGTGGGTTTGATAGGATTATCAGTATTTTTTTTTTTTTTTTTGAGACAGATTCTCACTCTGTGGCTTGGGCTAGAGTGCCATGGCATTAGCCTAGCTCACAGCAACCTCAAGCTCCTGCTCTCAAGCGATCCTCCTGCCTCAGCCTCCTGAGTAGCTGGGATTACAGGCATGTACCACTGTGCCCTGCTAATTTTTTCTATATGTTTTTAGGTGGCCAATTAATTTCTTTCTATTTTTAGTAGAGATGGGGGTCTCACTCTTGCTTAGGCTGGTCTCGAACTCCAGAGCTCAAATGATCCTCCCGCCTTGGCCTCCCAGAGTGCTAGGATTACGGGTGTGAGCCACTGAGCCCAGCCAGATTATCAGGTTTTTGTATTTTCTCTTCTGTGAGTCATTTGTTTATGTCCTTTGGTTTCTTTGCTAGTTTTGTTAAAACTTTATTAGTTCTCTGATAGTAGCTCCTTAACACTTTGATTACTAACCTTTTGTTTGTCATATTTTGTTAGAAGAGTGATCAGTTTTCTTCCATTCCAAATATTTATTTCCCTATAAGAAAACTCCATACAAAACTCTCATGGTCTCTCTTTACCTCTAAGTAAGAGATACTTAAAATGACCGCGGAGTTTGGAAGAAAAGAGTAGGTAGTTGTGGTCGGTGGAGTGCCTCGTTCTCCTCCTTCCCTTGGGACCCAGCCTGCCAGGGAGAGCACGTGTTCTCCTGTTCTCCTGCGCTTGGGAGCCTCCGTGTGGAGAGAGCTCTGGTGGCCCAGCACTGCTTGTGAGCAGGGAGGTAACTGTGTTGAATTATGGGGTCCAGTGGTAGGAAGTTTCTTTTATATAAATATGAGCCTTATTTCTCAGTATCAGATTTGTCAGTAGGAAAGACATCTTCATCTTTCTTTGCACTATTCTTTCAAAAAAGTCAACTTTTTATTTTGAAATACTTTCAAACTTTAAGAAATCTTACACAAGTAAACAAAAAACTTTTGTATATCTTTCACCCAGATGGCCTGATTATTAATAATTGACCACATTTACTACATCATTCTCTCACTTCCTATTAATTTCAGCCACTTGAGACATGATGCTCAATTATCCTTAAGTAAATAGTATGTATTTCCTAAAAATAAGGACATTCTTGTAAATAAGTGTAGTTTGGTTAACAAAATTAGGAAAGTAACACTGATACAACACTACCACTTAATCCATACTCAAATGATGTCAGTCATCCCAATAATATCCCCGTCATCAAAACACACAAAAACAATAAATTATAAATTCCTCTTTCTGCCGTGACTGTCTTTCTAGGACTAAGTCTGTCATGCATGAGCATGACATTGGTTTTCATATCTCTTTAGTCTCCCTCAATCTGGAAACGTTTGCTGGTGTATTTCTAGGGCCAAGAAAAGGAGTACTGAATACTTTTTCAGTTAAAAAGCTAAAGGAAAAAGAAAGCTTCTGGAACCAGATGAGGAAGTAACTGAAGCAGAAATAAAAGCAGGAGGGGCTTCTGCAGAAATGCCATCTGCTCTTCCCAAGGAAGTCTGGAGAGTGTTGAAGCCAGGAATCAATAAACCCAAGGGGACACTGACCTAGGGGATAATCCTGAAGGTAAATAAGCAAATAACTTCTCTTAGAGCAGCCAGGGTAGTCACTGCCCTCCCCTTCTCATGTTTACAGAGTGACTGGCTGCCCTGGAGTGAGCAAAGGAGAGAGGAGCAGAGCAGGACCAGGGGTAACTCTGGGCCTTAAGATAATGGCAGAGGAAAAAAAGCAAAAGAAAAGAAGAAATGTTCTTCACACAAGCTGGCCTGCTGTCTCCACTCCACACCACTACATACCTTAGTGGGAACTTTTCTGTCAGCGTCTTCATCCTATTGGCCCCTAGGCCTTCCAGGAGAGGAAGAGGGGAGGAGAGGAGAGGAGAGGAGAGGAGAGGAGAGGAGAGGAGAGGAAGAGACACATGGTGGAAACAGACAGACTTTTATTTACAAACTTTCATGTATTAAACTTGCACTGAAACAAAGAAAAAACTGTCAAATGGTGAGGACTCGCTGATGAAACCACAAACTCTGTAGGAGACATAAATCTATAAATCTTGGAAGGGACGGTTTATGTGAACAAAATATAATTTTGTATATGGAGGATTTTAATAGCACAATTGACAAACTTGCTTTGAACATTCTATCCAATGAAAAAAGATTGAACATTTTTTTCAACATCCACAGGGGTTTACAAAATTGATTAAATAGTAAGTATTTAAGAAAACTTCAAGGGCAGGAGCAGTGGCTCACACCTGTAATCCTAGCATTTTGGGAGGCCAAGGTGGGAAGATAGCTTGAGGTCAGGAGTTCGAGACGAGCCTGAGCAAGGACGACACCCCATCTCTACAAAAACTAGAAAAATTAGCAGGGTGTGGTGGCACATGCCTGTAGTCCCAGCTACTTGGGAGGCTAAGGCAGGAGGATTGCTTGAGGCCAGGAGTTTGAGGCCATAGTCAGCTGTGATGACTTCTAGAAAAACAGAAAAAAGATACACAACTATAAAGACTGTGCACTATAAACTTCTTTTTCTTTTATCTTTTTAATTTTAGCGATTTATGGGGGACTAAGTGTTAAGGTTACATATATTGCCCATGCCCCTCTTCCCCCTTCTAGTCAGAGCTTCAAGCGTGTCCATCCCCTAAACGTTGCACATCTTACTCCTTGTGTTTGTATATACCCATCCCTTCCTCCCCCCTCCCACCTGCCAGACACCCGATAAAAGTTACTCCTATATCTACTTGGGTGTTAATCCGCTAATACCAATTTGTTGGTGAGCACATGTGGTACTTGTTTTTCCATTCTTGAGATACTTCACTTAGTAGAATGGGTTCCAGCTCTATCCAGGAATATACAAGAGGTGCTATATCACCATTGTTTCTAAAAGCAGGGTTGTACTACATGGTATACATATACCACATTGTATTAATCCACTCATGAATTGATGGGCACTTGGGTTGCTTCCACAACTTTGCAATTGTGAATTGTGCTGCTATAAACATTCGAGTGCAGGTATCTATATTGTAGATTGTCATTTGATCTTTTGGGTAGATGCCCAGTAGTGGAATTGCTGGATCAAATGGTAGATCTACTTGTATCGCTTTGAAGTATCTCCATATTGCTTTCCACAGAGCTTGAACTAGTTTGCAGTCCCACCAGCAGTGTAGGAGTGTTCCTCTCTCTCCGCATGCACGCCAGCATTTGTTTGGGGACTTTGTGATAAAGGCCGTTCTCACTGGAGTTAAGTGATATCTCATTGTGGTTTTGATTTGCATTTCTCTGATGATTAGAGATGTTGAGCATTCTTTCATATGTTTGTTGGCCATTATTCTGTCTTCTTTCGAAAAGTTTCAGTTCATGTTCTTTGCTCATTTTTTGATGGGGTTGTTTGATTTTTTTCTGACTGATTTTCCTGGCTTCTAAATAGATTCTAGTTATCAGCCCTTTATCGGATATGTAGCTTGTGAAAATTTTCTCCCATTCTGTGGGTTGTCTGTTTGCTCTCTTGACAGTTTCTTTGGCTGTACAGAAGCTTTTTAATTTGATCAGGTCCCATTTGTTTATTTTTGTTGCTGCTGTGATTGCCTTTGGGGTCTTCCTCATAAATTCTTTGCCTAGGCCAATGTCTAGAAGAGTATTTCCAACATTTTCCTCTAGAATTCTAATAGTTTCATACCTAAGGTTCAAGTCTGTTACCCAGTGTGAGTTGATTTTTGTGAGAGGTGAAAGCTGTGGGTCTTGTTTCAGTCTTCTACATGTGGCTATCCAGTTTTCCCAGCACCAATTATTGAAAAGGGATTCATTTCCCCAGCGTATGTCTTTGTCTGCTTTGTCGAAAATTAGTTGGCTATATGAAGATGGTTTTATATTTGGGTTCTCTGTTTGTTCCACTGGTCAATGTCCTGTTCTTGTGCGAGTCCCACGCTGTTTTAATGACTATAGCCTTGTAGTATAGTTTGAAGTCTGGTAAATTGATACCTCCTATTTTGTTTTTATTGCCTAGGATTGATTTTGCTATACGGGATCTTCTCTGGTTTCATACGAAGCATTAAATTATTTTTTCTATATCTGTGAAAAATGATGATGGTATTTTGATAGGGATTGTGTTGACTCTGTTGGTCACTTTGGGTAGTATAGACATTTTAACAATGTTGATTCTGCCAACCCATGGGCATGGTATATTATTCCATCTATTTATGTCCTCTACTATTTCCTTCTTCAGTGTTTCATAGTTCTCCCTGTAGAGGTCTTTTACCTCCTTAGTTAAATATATTCCAAGGTACTTTATTTTCTTTGTTGCTATTTTGAAGGGAATTGAGTTTTTGATTTGGTTCTCACCTTTACTGTTGTTGGTGTATAGGAAAGCCTCTGATTTGTGTGTATTGATTTTGTATACTGAGACTCTACCAAATTTATTTATCAATTCAAGGAGTCTCTTGGTTGAATCCTGGGGGTTTTCTAGGTATAATATCATGTCATCAGCAAAGAGTGAGAGTTTGATCTCTTCTGCTCCCATTTGGACGCACTTAATTCCGCTCTCTTGTCTGATTGCTGTAGCAAGGACTTCCAGCACTATGTTGAATAGAAGTGGAGATAGTGGGCAACCTTGTCTTTTTCCAGTTCTAAGTGGGAATGCTTTCAATTTTTCCCCATTCAGTATGATATTGGCTGTGGGTTTGTCATATATGGCTTGTATCATTTTTAGGTAAGCCCCATCTATGCCTATTTTGTTGAGCGTTCTTATCATAAAAGGGTATTGAATTTTGTCAAATGCTTTTTCTGAGTCTATTGAGAGGATCATATGGTCTTTGTTTTTGCTTCTATTTATATGGTGAATTACATTTATAGATTTGTATATGTTGAACCATCCCTGCATCCCTGGGATGAAGCCTACTTGGTTGTGATGGATTATTTTCTTGACAAGCACCTGGATTCGATTGGCTAGGATTTTGTTGAGAATTTTTGCATCTATATTCATAAGGGATATTGGTGTATATTTTTCTTTTTTTGTTGCATCCTTTTTTGGTTTTGGTATCAGGGTTATATTCGATTCATAAAATGTGTTGGGGAGGTTTCCATCCTTCTCAATGTTGTGGAATAATTTTTGCAGGATAGGCACCAGTTCTTCTTTGTAGGTGTGGTAAAATTTGGGTGTGAAACCGTGTGGTCCAGGAATTTTCTTTTTAGGAAGGTTTTTTATTGCTGTTTCAATTTCAGTACTTGATATTCGTCTGTTCATGAATTCTATTTCTTCCTGGTTGAGTCTACAGAGGCTGTGTGTTTCTAAGAATTTTTCCATTTCCTCCACATTTTCCAGTTTGTGTGCATAGAGGTTTTTGTAGTATTCATGAATTATATCTTGTATCTCTGTGGCATCTGTTGTAATATCTCCTTTATTGTTCCTGATGGAGCTAATTAGAGATTTTTCTTTTCTGCTACTCATTAGTCTAACCAAAGGTGTGTCAATTTTATTTTTTTGAAAAACCAACTTTTTGTTTTATTAATCTTCCATAAAGATTCCCTGTTGTCAATTTCATTTAGTTCTGATTTGATCTTAATGATTTCACTTCTTCTGCTGGGTTTGTGGTCGGTTTGTTCTTCGTTTTCTAGCTCTTTGAGATGATTCATTAAGTTGTCTATTTGTGATCTTTTTGACTGTTGGATATAGGCATTTATGGAAATAAACTTTCCTCTCAGGACTGCTTTAGCTGTGTCCCATATGTTTTGATAACTTTTGTATCCTCTGCCATTCAGTTCAAAGAATGTTTTGATTTCCATCTTGATTTCCTCATTTATGAAGTGATCATACAGCAGAAGGTTGTTTAGTTCCAACGACTTTGTGTAGAAATGAAAGTTCCTGTTAGGGTTGATTTCTACATTTATTCCGTTGTGATCTGAAAAGATACATGGTAAAATTTCTATTTTTTAAATTGTTTGAGACATGCTTTGTGTCCTAGGATATGGTCAGTCTTAGAGAACTTAGAGACCCATCAGTCTTAGAGACCCATGAACTGATGAGAAGAACATATATTCAGTGGTTTTGTGGTAGAATGTCCTGTAAATGTCAGTTGGGCCCATTTGTTCCAGAGTTCTGTTTAAGTCCATTATTTCTTTGTTGATTTTCTGTTTGGAGGATCTGTCCTGTGCTGCCAGTGTGGTGTTAAAGTCTCCAACTATTATGGTGTTGTAGATCAAGTAGAGTTTGCTTTATGAATCTGGGTGCACCTAGTTTGGGAGCATATATATTTAAAATTGTTATGTCTTCTTTATGAACTGTACCATTCACCATTATATAGTGATCTTCTTTGTCTTTTATTACTTTTGTTGATTTAGAAACTAAGTTATCTGTAATCAGCATTGCCACGCCAGGTTTCTTTTGGCTTCCGTTTGCTTGAAATATTGTTCTCCACTGCTTTACCTTTATTCTAACTGCATCCTTGCAGGTTAGGTGTGTTTCCTAAAGGCAGCAGACACTTGGCTTGTATTTTTTTTCCATTCGGCCAGCCTATGTCTCTTGAGTGGGGAGTTCAAGCCCTTCACATTGATTGAGATAACTGATAGGTGGGGCAGAGTTTTGTTCATTATGTTTGGTTGAACTTTGTTGCTTTGTTTTCCCTCTTGAGCCATTGTGGTTTCTTGGCTTTGATCTTTAGCTTTTGAGTAGATTTACATTTGTGAGTGTTTATTATGCTGATCCCTCAGTAACACTGTTTTGAGTACTTCTTGAAGGGCTGGTCTTGTCTTGGTGAATTCCCTCAGTCTTTGCTTATCTCAGAATGTCTTGGTTTCTCCTTCGTATACAAAACTTAGTTTTGCAGGGAATAAGATTCTAGGCTGGGCATTATCCTATTTCAGAAGAGTGAGAATGGGGCCCTAGTCTCTCCTTGCTTGTAAAGTTTCAGTAGTGAAGTCTGGTATTATTCTGATTGGCTTTCCTTTTTATATAACTTGCTTCTTTCGCCTTACAGCTCATAGAAGGTCCTCTTTAGTTGATATTTTGGTCAGTCTGATGACTGCATGTCATGACATCTTCCTGTTTGCATTGAATGTCCCAGGGGTCCTCTGAGCTTCTTGAACTTGTATATTGAGATTTTTACCAAGGCCTGGGAAATTTTTCTCTATTATATCTTTGAATAGCTTATGCAACCCTTGAGTGTTTTCTTCTTCCCCTTTGGGTAACCCTATAACCCTCACATTAGGTTTCTTCACATAATCCCACATCTCTTGTAGGTTTTGCTCTTTTCTCTTGTTTCTCTGCTCTATCTCTGTGACCGATTTATTTAATTGAAAGGTGTTATCTTCAATCGCTAAGATTCTTTCTTCTGTTTGATGTACCCTGTTCTTGAGGCTTTCCACTGTGTTTTGTAGTTCCCTGAATTGATTCTTCATTTCCAGGAGTTCAGTTAGACTTTACTACATTGTTTCAATTTCTTTAGTGAACGTTTTTCCCCAGGTCCTGGTGTGTTTTTGTGTTTTCTTTGTGTTGATTATCCAGTTTTTATTGCAACTCGTTGAATTTTCTTACGATCCACACTTGAAATTCTTCTTCTGTCATTTTAGTGGTTTGATTTTGGTTGGTGTCCATTTCTAAGGGGCTGGTGTTCCTCTTTGGGGGTGTGCTTTCTGTTTGAGTTTTCATATCTCCAGAGTTCCTTCGCTGATATCTTCCCATCTAGATCAGTTGTTGCTTCTTTCCTTTAGGTTTTCGTTTGGGTAATGACACACCCTGTTCAGTCTCTGAGCCAGTATGTTGTGTTTGTGGGTGAGATTCGACCACTCCCTGTATGATGAGTCAGTAGGTGCTGTTAAAAGGGTGCAGAATGTCCTCCCTGTCAGTAGGTGGTGGTTGCTCGGAGAAGCAGGCTACACTCTTGTTTTTGTGTCCTGTAACCAGCTCTTGTTCCTCTGGAGAGGCACTCTAGTGCCTCAGGTGGTGGGTGGGGCTCTGGGACTTCCAGGTGTGTCCTTATTATCCAGCTCAGTGAGGGCTGGTCTTGGAGTGAGTCTGGGTGGAGCTTGATTGCTTAAGCCTGCCCTCAGGCACCACAAATGCTGTTAGCAGGGGTCAAAGTTCTGTTCTCTGCTTCTGGGAAAAGCTGTCAGGGAGGGGCCGGAATGACCCCAGTCAGTCAGAAAGTCTGCGTGTGAGGATGGGGCTATCTGAGACCTGCATTCTGGATCAGGCCTCGCTCCTTTCCACCCTCTCCAACTCCGCAGCTTCTCCTGGGCCTCTGCCAGCAGGCCAGATTTCATGCCACCAGGTCTCCCCTGGGTGTGATGTGGGCCGGGAGGTTCCCCATGCAGGGTCGCCACCTGGGCTGTGCACACGGCCCTGCCTTGGGTGGAGGGTTGCCCTCAAGCATGGTGATCTGCCATTAAAGGCAGACATACTTCAGTAGGATATTCTCGAATATCCCTCTGTGCCCCAGGCAATGCGAGACCCGGGGGTACGGGATCTGGTCTGCAGGTCTGATCTCTGGGCCCCGGAATTCAATCCCTGACCCCGTTAGGGAGAGGAGTGCCAGTCCCAATTCACCCACAGAAGCCCAAGCTTGGTCGATGTCTCTCAGTCTCAGGGTCTTCCCTGTTCTCCCCGTTCTCCTCCCAGGTGAACAGGCCAGCAGCACCTGGGAGGGCTGGCGCCTAGGGAGCTCACAGTCTGAGTACCCCTCAGTCAGCTGAAGGGCCCCAAAAGGGAAGGTCCCGTTCTCTGGCGATGCCTCTGGCTGGTGGCTATATTGTCTCTCTCAGCAGCCACGGATAGGGACGGGGGAGGGGAGAATGGAGCAATATGGCGCCTGCCGCGTGGCTCGGGTCTGTGCACTGAGAGGTGCCCTGAGGAAGTTGGGGTCTGGTGCCCCATTCACTACAGGCTTACCGCTCACTGACTATGGCCATCTCTGGGCTGGTGTCCACAGGTCTCTCCACTCACTGGGGAGCCCACCAGCAGTCAAAGATGCAAGGGAGGAGAAAGTTAACCACTTCGCCTACCCTTGCCGCTGGTCTCCAAGCTTCTTGGGAGGTCTCTGCTTCCAGTTCTCCTCTGCAACCTCCTCCTGTGGAGTCTCCTGTAGTCTCCGGTACCCCTCCTTCTGACCCTTGGCCGATGTATGCTCATCTGCTTGCTTCTTTCTTCTAATTTCTTCCAGAAATGGTCTTTTTTGCAGAGACAGTCCATCTGGCGGTGTTTCTCGTCTGCCATCTTCTATAAACTTCTGACCTGTAACCTCAACTAGACCTTCAACACCATCTGAGCAAATACACCACGCCTCCCTTGTTACCGCTATTTCCCATTCTCCACCAAAGCCATTGCCGACCTTCTTTTAGCTCCTAAGCCACCCATCTTGCCACATCCATCCAGCCTTACCCACAGCTGGTGACCTCTTTGGCTTCACAGAAAATAGAAGGTTTTTTTTTTGACATAAATTGCTTTATTTCCTGCTAATAAACCTACAGCCTTGCATGTACCTGTATCTACCTTTTCTTCCTTTTTTCACAGTTGCTATGTGAGAATTTTCCTTCTCTTGTCTAAGACTTATCCCTTCATGTAAGCTCCGAATCCCATCTCCTGCCTTCTCAGAAATATTGCTCTGTTGATAATCTCTACTCTTTCCTGCACTTTAATTTATCCTGGAACTTTTCAAAATATCAGTTAAACATGGCTCACAGGTCCTTCATGACCTGGCCTCTTCCTACCATGTATTCCACTTCTCACCTGTCAGCCCATGTCCTAGCTATGCATTTTTCTTACAGTTCTGTGAGCATGCCTTGTTTTCACTTACCCCTGGGAATTTTGCACATGCTGGTCCTTATTTCTGAAATACTACTTTCCTCTTCTCCTCTAATCCCCATATTTGGGTAATGATTTTAATAGGTTTCATCCTATATCACTTTCTCTGGGAAATCTCCTATCCTGAAAGTTTTGGTTAGACATAGCTCTAACAGACTTATACACTATCGTAGAACTTGTCATTCTGACATATACTAAGAGATTTATTATTATGGCCTTCCTCACCTTTGTGTTCTCCAAGAAGACCCAGAGTATTCTGTTCATCTAGAACATGTCTGGTATATAAGAAGCACTAAATATGTTTTTGTTGGATTGATTCTTTATATGAATCTTTGGTCCCAAAGCATAATGCAGAACTTGGGAAGCTTAATTGAATCATATGTGAAATACAGTTGTGTGATTTAGAGTCCCAAATGGTGCCATTTGTTGAGCTAAAAATTAAATCTTAGAACTCACCACCCAGGAGAGATGAGGTTGACAGCCATCAGTGTCAAAGGAAAATGAATCTTAGGAAGGTTTTCATGTAAGAAGCATTTATCGTACCCTGCTCCCTGCCCTTCAACTAGAAAATGTGGCCTAATGAGGGTCTAAAGTCTGACCCACTAACTAAGCATTTTCTCTCTTTGACAGAGTGAAAGGCCAGGCACAGTGGCTTGTGCTTGTAATCGTAGCAGTCTGGGAGGCTGAGGCAGGAGAATCTCTTGAGGTCAGGAGTTTGAGGTTGCTGTGAGCATGGCACTCTAGCTTCTGCAACAGAGTGAGACTCTGTATCAAAAAAAAAAAAGAAAAAAAACACTGAAAAAGAGAGCCCAAAATAATGGTATGCTTCAGTGGAGAAGCTTAACTGATGAAACTGAGAAATAATATTTGAACTCTATTAAATGTAATCACGCTTGGGCTTCTTAGTCACGTTTTATATATTCTTAACAAATATCCCTTATTTGAATAATATTTTTAAAATTTGAGGAATTTGATAATTACTGTAGGATTTTACATCTTATGCGGCAAGAGCAAATGGCATGGAACATTTAAAGTAGGTATGGAGTAGGGTGGCCAGATAGCCTGCTTTGCCTGGGATAGTCTCAGTATAGGCCTATTTTTTTTTCCAGTGTCTAGTCTTGGTCAGCATGTGACCCAGATTTTATATTTTATCAAAGTATTATTTTTATTAATGGCTATATAAAAATAAACTGAGATGGTTTGGTAGACTTGCACTTTGCATTTCTGCCATGTCTCATCTAGTAGTGAGAAGTACTCTAACATGTGGCTAAATCTGGAATATAACTAGGGATAATCTCTCTTTCTCCTTTTTATATGTGCAACTTGATTAATACTCCTCTTTCAAGAACTGCATGCAGGGCACTCCCTGAGAAAAATATGCACATATTGTGTATATACTGGGATAGGTAGGGACAGTTATCACCTTCAGGTCTGGGATGGTGGTGGTAGAAGTATTTGGGACTGTTCCCCCTGCCAGCCACATGGTGTGCCATCCTGTTGTTCAATGGCCTGTGAAGTGGCTTGGGAAATACACAACGTATCAGAGCATACATAGATTGATAGAGTCAGGAGGAAACTTGGGCAATTCTATGAGATATGTGTTGGAAACTGAGACCAGTCAGTTCTGCAATAGACATACAGACAATAGCTTGGTTCAATCTATAAAGCTGAAAGGAAAACAAAAAAGAAAATAGCCTGATTGCCTTTGCTACAGTGGTTTTGTCATCTATTACATGGTACACATCTCATTTATTTTATTGTTTGGTATTGCTGTTTAAATTTTGAACCCTTTTGGCAGCAATGAGCTAAAACGCAAAACAAACACAAATTAAGTACTTGATATTCATTTTTTAGAGAAAGTTATTGATACATGTGAGAGTTGTATAAAATGTTGACTTTTACCATCCACTATGTGGAGCTCCGTGCACCACTGAGGACATGAAAGCCAGAAGGCACACGTGTGCTAAAGAAGCACTAACGCATACTTCAAGCTAGTCATTATTTGAGAAGACTGTGCTCAAGGGCAATGATTTAACACCTGCAGCTATAGCAGGCACACTTTTATATGCCTTCTATATGCACTTTGTATGCCACACTTTGCAGAAGCATGAGTTTTCTAAATTAATTTTTACAATTTTGAATTCCAAGTTTTCTAGAGCATGCGTGAAAAGTGAACATAAGCTGGTAATTTATTGGATTCATGAACAAAAGGGCTTTGCAAACAGTTAAAAGATGATGATTTTATATCAGTGTCATCAAATGTTTCAAGTAGAAAAATCAGTTAATTCTAGGAATGGTTTCATTTTTTTACCACAGTTGATTTCTTGAATAAAAGTAAAATTTTTGGAAATTCATTTATCATTATTGTTAATGCTACTACAACTTTGGTTAAAAGGTTTAATTTGAAGAGAAAATTATTTTTTTTTATGCTGATAATATGAATAAGATTTTTAGTGGGCCATAACGTGTGGTAAAAATTTTTTAAAGTAAAAAAATCCATAGAGTAGAAATTACCTGTGGTGTGTAGCTGTGGTGCACATATAATTTACAATTGAGGCCAAATAAGTGATAATTTTCTATGAATCTAAATAGAGCTATAATTATCAAAATTTACTAGTCTATAATGCCTATAATTATACACATATATTATATATATGTATTAATATATATGACATATATTTTGTATATATGTGTGTATATATGTATAATTTGTGAAGAAGCTGGTATCGGTCAACCTAAGTGTTTTATAATAGTATTAGAATTTAAAAAAATAAGCAAAATGATTATTAGTACATATTCATAGACATTAATCTGTAAGTTGTGAGTATATTTTGTTTAAAATTCATTGGAAATCTTTAATCAAAAATATTGATCAGATGATGTTGCTAAAAACTTCAGCATTAGAAACTTTTAGGAAGTTGCTATGATTGAGAACAAAGGTTGCAAACAGAAGGACATTGAGATTTATTTGCATGAAAGCAAGTGAAAACTGAGCAAATTAAATGATGAGGACTCAATTTACAAGGTTCAATTTTGAGATTTTAGACTATCTCAACATTGTGGGGACAATCTTTTGATAGAGCTTGTATATTTAAATGAATAAATTGACATTCTATTCTGGAATTGGATGAAATTAATTTTGTAATATCTAAATCTGGTGAAACATTCAAAGAACCATAATCGAAGATAACATCAATTCATCTTGCCTTCTAAAAATATTTGTTAAGTAATGCTACTCTGAACAGTATAGAAAGACAGTATTTGTGAAAACATCTGTGCTGACATACTTATATATTTCAGTGAGAAAAAATTAGACTAGAATATTCGTTCTGGCAGAATTTTCTGAATTTACCAGGTACTTCATCAACTGTATACAGAGTGTTTTCTCACCTAAAATATTATGGTGTGCAGAAAAGAGTTAATTGAAGCTCTCAACAAGTTTATTAGTCATAAATTTCAACTTTGGCAAAGGTTACTGGCAATTTTAATAAAAAATAATAAGATCATATTGAGAAAAAATTCTTCAGAATGAAACCGGCAACATGGTGTTAGAGACAGATATGGCTGAGAAACAGATTAAAGTCTGTGAGTGTGTGCCCAGAATAATTATTCTACTGATGTTATTTTCTAATGTATGGTTTTGAGGCATGATGTATCTATGATATTCTAGAAATTTCAACACTTACTCTTGAACTATATTAAAACTCACTAAAAAATATTAAATGATCATTATTTTGTAATTTTCTGTGTTGCTCTCTCTAGAACTATTGGGGATTAATGGTCTTCCAGAAATAGTCCACCTCAGACTCTCTAGGGTAGAGAGTTTAATCCCATTGCCTGCCAATTTCTGGGGACTTCTGGGAAGTTGTCAGGTCATCACAATCAATACATCAGAAAGTTTAATACTTTGAAATTATTTCTTTGTTAGAGATAGTCCACCTAAGTCCCTAAAAATACAGCACGTGGAGCTGGCCCTGTTGCCCCAGGCCTTCACCATCGGAATCTTACTGTTTAGAAAAAGAGGAAAACATCAACAAAACTTCCAGTGAACAAGGCATTCTTTCCCTGGTTGTCAGGACTGACTCCTCTGGAGAAGGAAAGATCAAGGCAGGATTTTTTTGACGTTCCATTGACAGAATCCATGCTTTAAAGAAATCACAAGGGATGGAGAATTTAGGAACATAGTTCCATGGCTATATTTCACAAAATGTCAAGCAACAATCTCAACCTTCCCTGACCTTTTGGATTTTTGGATTATGGTTTGATTACCTGTATAGCAAATGATTCTTTACTAGTTTTTTTAAAAATCTACATATTAATCTTCTTTCAGGGGATTCAAACATCTAAAACATTTGACTACTTTTTTAAGAGTGATATGACTTTCATAGAAATTATTAAAGTGTCCTATGAAGACCCTCAGCAAGGCTGACACCCCCTAGAGAATGGCTCTGTAATAATCTGGGAACAACATTACAAAATGTTGTTCACAGATGCTCAGAGTAGGGGAGATGGCCCAGTGTTATTTATCCTGGACATTAAAAAATATAATGCAGTTTGTATGAAATTGGTCATATATTAGTTTAAATGAAAAGAAGTCTGCATAGAGTCCTTAAACACATATGTAACACATATGTAATGACTGTCTAAGAATCCCAACCCTGCCTTTGTGGTTTCGGTAGTTCTTCAGTTGACGTATGGAGAAAATCAGATGCTGGCTGGTCTTAATTTAAATTGATAACTACCAACTTACCCTGTGCACTTGTCATTGCCTGTCAGTCCTATAACATTTTTGCAGTAAATGTGCTTCTTCATTCAGGGGAAGAATGAGAAACCCTAAAGACTCAACACACACACACACACACACACACACACACACACACACACACACAAAACCCAAAAACAAACAAAAAATCCCCAAACAAAAACCAAACTGTTAGAACTAAGAGATAAATTCAGTAAAGTTGAAGGATACAAAATCAACATACTAAAATCAGTTGCCTTTTTATATGCTAACAATCAACAACCCAGAAAGGAAATTAAGAAATCAATCTCATTTATAATATCATCTAAAAACTGCAACACTATAAAGGATAGTCTCTTCAACACGTGGTGTTGGAAAAACTGAGTAATGCAAAAGAATGAAATTGGAACATTATCTGACATCTTACATAAAAATCAACCAGAATGGATTAAAGATTTGCATGTAAGACATGAAACTGTGAAACTAGAAGAAAACATAGGGGAAAAGCTTCTTGACATTGGCCTTAGCATTGATTTCTTGGATATGACATCAAACGTTTAGGCAACAAAAGTGAAAAATAGACCAGTGGGATTATATCAAACTAAAAGCTTCTGTACAGCCAAGGAAACAATCAACAGAATGAAACAGCATCCTATGGTATGAAAGAAAATATTTGCAAACCATACATCTGATAAGGGCTTAATCCAAAATGTGTAAGGAAAGCCTACAGCTTAATAGCAAGAAAACAAATAACCCTATTAAAAATGGGCAAAGGACTTGGATAGATATATCTATTTGTATGTCCAAAGAATACATACGAATAGCCAAGAGATGCTCAGCCAAAGGTGTTCAACATAACCAATCATCAGGAAAATGAAAATCAGAACCACAGTGAAATATCACCTCACACCTGTTAGGACAATAGTTTTTAAAATGGAAATGGGATCCTATCCTACATGCTTAAAATCTTTCAAAGCCTCTCAATTGGTCTTAGGAATAAAACTCCGATATTTAGCAGACCAAACATGACCTTTTCTGATCTGGCCCCACCTACATTTTTGGGTTTTTTTTCTCTATTCAATTCCTCATTCTGACTTTAAGCCTTTGATACAAGGTTTGTTGAAAGTTTCTCAGTAGATTAAGTTTTTCATTAATTTATAACTTTTCCCATGTTGTCTCTAAGCCTGTTCATCTTTTAAGGCTCAAATCAGGAATTTCTTTCAACGTACAGCTTTTCCTGGAGCTCTCCAATTTCCCCCAGTCCTTTGAAGCGTGGGTCAGGGATTTGGGCTGTGGGCTTCCACGGCACCCTGTTGAGTGCAGCCTGTGTGTGGTTCTCTAGGGCAGGCCCTATGGATGTGTCAGAAGGGGGGTTACGATACCTTGCCTGGCTTGGTGGAGAGCGGCCCTGGCCTATCTGAAGAGCTGCTTCTTGCAGGGGTTAGTATACAGGGAGGAAGTTCAGGTAGGTCTGCAGGAGACAGTGAGCTCAAGGTGAAGTGGAAACAAAATGATCAGGAATTGCAGATCTAGGGGTCAGTTGGTTCTCTAATGGGGAGTGTTTAAGAGAGGCTTCTGGGAGTGTGGGGTAGAATGGAGTAGGGGGGATAGTGAGAGATGGGACAGGAGAAGTAGACTTTTGCCCCATTTATCCATCAGATATGCCTTCTTCAAGGCACTTATTATAGAGAGGTGAATGTGGCAGATTCCTATTCTTAAGGGATTCACAGTCAGTCTTAGCATTAAAATTGACAAAAAGAATTTGTCAATTCCATTTCAGCGATGGAGCTGAATTTTACCCACCCCAGAAGATCCCTGGTTCAGTCCTTGAGAGTCAACATGTACAAATCTTGGGGGTTTGTGGGTTGATTTGATTTTGGGGAACAGTTTGAATTTGGTGGGGTGAAAATATCAAAGGTTTATTTTCCTGCCATCATTGCTTCCAGTAATGCTCTGTCAAATCTTCCTTTCCCATTCTTTAATGATACGCCGGGAAGATTCCATGCCTTTATGGTCATTTGGTTAGTAAGGGTCCATTCTTGAAACTTTATCAGTCTCTTTATAAACCTCATCTTCTTCCCTCTCCCGGCATAGGCTAGGCAGACGGCTGGAGGGAACTGCGTCGGGCAGGTGTGGTCTGGGATGCCTCAAATCTGCTAGAGAAATGAGGCCCCAGCCCATGTTTTCTGCTCAGCCCCACCTTAGGCTCTCTTCCTGGCCCTCCCGCCAGCTGTTGGACACTGGGGTCAGAGGGATTAGTTTGATAAGATTCCTCCTTTCAAGAATTTTACGGCCCAGGACTGATTCAGAACTCAAGGTAAAAGATTTTGAGATCAACCTAACCTGTAATAAGAAACCCCTAGAAGAGAAGGACTGTAGTTCAGGGACAGTGGGGTGGAGAAAAGGGGTCGTGTTAGATAAATGCAGCAGTGTCTGCAAGGACAGGACTGGGCAGCGGACGTGGGGAGCAAGGGAGAGGGGGAGGGCTGCCTGCCTGAGGGAGTCAGTGCAGAGGATAGCACGCCTTGACTGAGTGGCGGAAGCTGAGGTGGAGGAGGAGAGTCAGGCTGGGGTGTGTGCAGGAGAGAGTGCTTTGGGGACTGTGTGGGCCGAGTTGGCACTCCTTTCTCAGTCTCCAAAGTCAGCCTCCACAGATCCCCGAAAACACAGCAGGGCAAGTCCTGCTTTTCTCAGATGGAAATTAGCCCTCAGGGTTCCTGATTCAGAACTCGCCACAAGAAATACCTCTCCAGCTCTGGCCCTCCCTGCCTTTCTCCTCTGCCAGAGCCCAGGAATGGAAGGGGAAGACACTCGCCAGGATGAAGGGGAAGGGTGGGGATCTGTGTGGTAAAGACCTTTGCATTAATTAAAAAAAGAAAAAGACTCAGGTTCAATATTAGTCCCACATGGAGTCAGAGGGGAAGGCTTAGGATGGGAGAAGCAGGGGTTATCCAGAAAGCATTATCCTCTTTTTCTCCTGGGGTGGTTAAAGACGCACCCCTTTGTGACTGGGTGGGTTGAGAAGGCTTTCCCCCCGTGAAGGACTGGTGGAAGATCTCGATGGCTATATGTCTGTCCTTGTGTCCTGCATGTCCTTTCTCTAGTCCTTGTACCTGTGTGTAGAGCCTTGTCCTGGACAGGGGAGGAGGGAAAATGGAATCCTGGGCAAGCAAATGATCCAGAGGTCTCTAGAAGCTCCTCACCTGATGGGGAGACATATCGCATATTCAAGACACAGACATAAGCTGCCATCGTATGAGCTGTCTCGCACAAATCACTTTGGCTCGCTGGCCCTTCTGCCCTGCTCCCGTTGGCACTGCAGTGACGCGTTGCTGCCCTGAGAGGATGCAGACTGACCAGTCACCTTGGTCAAGTGTACTGGGTATGACCAGAAAGCAAAGAGGCTGACTTTTGTATACACTCGCCGGAAAAATATCTCAGAGTAAATATCCCAGGCTTTTAATTGTCTCAGTGTGACACGTTATGGATCTATGAAGCCTAAGGTGATGTTTGGAAACAGTCAAGTGCCATTAAGATGCAATGGTGAGGAATATGAGGAGAGAGATGTAGGCCAAGAACAGGGCTCGGCTACAAGGCTTCCTGGTTTGCACAGCCTGCTAAAAAGGCTTCCTGGTTTGCACAACCTGCTAAAAAGGTTCTAAAAGTCATTAAAACAGGGAAGTTTCCATAAATATTTTTGGAGCAATGGATGCTCTTTTAGAGTAAGTGCTTTACCTCTTAAAGTGACTAGTTTAAAGAAAACAATGGCCACATGGAAGTTCTGGTTTATTTGTGACAAAGCTGTTCCTCTCACCTTGCCATGTCGTATCTTGGCCTTGGCCTTAGTGAGGCCAGTGACATATCTAGTGAAAGCTAAGCTTATTGTTCCAAAGGGATGGTGGGCTGAGGCCCCCTTTGATCTTGGGAAATTGTGGAGGAGGCAGTGAGTTTCAGGGGAATCTCTGAAGGAAGACTCCCATGTGACGGAGAGAGAAATGAGGGCAGGCAGGGGCAAGTGAAGGCCTCTAGCTACAGACTGCCCATTGTGAGCCTTGGATATAGAAGGAGAGAGGCAAAGCCAGGACAAATGAGCTCAGTGGAATTGATTTTGGGGACCCCTATAAATGAAGAATGACACAGATGTAAAGTGGAGGGAGTTATTTAAAGACTGGGATGGTTTCTTTTATAGGGGGGCTATTATAAGACTGAGTCCTAAACAGGAGAAAAGGGGGCTACCTGCTTTGCTCTCTGTCTTTATCTACTTTTGGCAACTGGAGACAGCTCCAAAGTGCTTCTGGGGCCTGAGTTAGGTCCAGGTCCTTGCCAGCCTCCAGTCCTCCTGACTCATCCCTTTAATCCCTGGAGGCACCAGGGAGTCAAGCCCAGAAATGTGAACTGTCAATTCCTCATGGAAATGACTTGGACAAATAGAATTTTTATGTTCCTGTTAGTTTATGTGTGAGCAGGGGTTGGGGAAAGAGGAATTGCCCAGTAGGGTATGAAGGACACAAAGGTTCCTGTTCTCGTTGAGATTCCAGGAACCTCAGGAGGCCGTGGTGTCCTGAAATGCCCCACATGGTCACCATCCCTGCCTGGTTTCCTGTGGTTCTGTCTTGGGTAGAATTCTCTTCCCTTCCCCTCTTTCTGTTCTGAGATAGTAACAAGGAAGGGGTCAGCTGGATCCGTGGAGGGATTTAGCTTTGTTAATGATTCAGAGGGGAATCATTAGAGGGGAAGGGGCTTAGTTGGATGTCACTCCCTCCATATCCGTTAGACCTCCAGGGAGGAGGAAAGAAATGTGCCTGTCTTTCGTGTAGCACAGTGTATTGTGTGTAGCACAGTGTGTTGTGTGTAGCGCAGTGTGTTGTGTGTAGCGCAGTGTGTTGTGTGTAGCACAGTGTGTTGTGTGTAGCGCAGTGTGTTGTGTGTAGCGCAGTGTGTTGTGTGTAGCACAGTGTGTTGTGTGTAGCGCAGTGTGTTGTGTGTAGCGCAGTGTGTTGTGTGTAGCGCAGTGTATTGTGTGTAGTGCAGTGTGTTGTGTGTAGCACAGTGTATTGTGTGTAGCGCAGTGTGTTGTGTGTAGCGCAGTGTGTTGTGTGTAGTGGAGCTAGGTGAGTTCTTTACTCTGGCTTTGCATTTTGCTGTCAATATGTACCTTGGCTGTATGGACACATGTCATGGTTGTGTATTTATAAACATCTATTTCAAGTCTGAGATTCTTCTTGTCCTGCACTCTTCTTTAATATCTGTTTTTAAGATATGAAATATCACATGCGGGAAGTCCAGCTCACTCCCCCAAGTATCTGTGAATCTATGGATTCTCCTGATCATCTCACCGTAGGATTTCCGCTCCCTGCACAGTTGCCAGGCTCACTGGGACCTTGTTCCCTGCAGCTCTTCTGTCAGCTTTGACTCCTCCCAGACATCAGACTCAGTCCCCTTTCTTCGAACCCACCTGAGCACCACCCGTATGATGAGCTGTGGTGGACAGGCTCTTGCTGAAGCTTTGGGTTGACATCAGAGCATGACCAACAATTTTCTATCGACTGCTAATCATGCACAGCCTACGTTCATTGGCTGTGGCAACAGAATTTCTCACCACCCAATCTCTCCTTCAGGCCTCTCATCCTCCTTCAGGGCTTCTCTCCCTGGACTTTGACTGCCTCCTGGCTACTGTCTCTCCTCGGGCCCCTCTCTCCTCGGGCCCCTAGTTACTCTCACTTTTTTTGGGCACTCATTCATTTACTGAAGATGTGTTTATTGAGTGCGCCCCACACGCCAAGAACCAGCTAGCTTGGTTCTCCTTGTCTCTCGTTGCCTAGGAGAACCTCACCTCTCTCCAGCAAAAGCCTTTCACAGGTGCTCAGGAGATATTTTTAAGCAAAAACAACAACAAAAAAACCCAAGACAAAACAAAACAAAACAAAAGAAATGGGGAAACATCTGCTCCTGGATGAAAGCTGTCACTCTTCTTTGTGACAGGAGATATGTAGTCAGTTATTTTTGTGGTGGGTTTTCTTAATTTCTGGGGTCTGTAACTGGGATGAGGCTACTAGGGTTAGTATGCATGTGTGTGTGTGTGTGTGTGTGTGTGTGTGTGTGTGTGTGTGTAAGGACTGAGAGAACAGGGCAGTCCCACTGAAGCACCCTTTAGTGAGGTGATTCCCTGGCAGTGGTTGATGGTATTTGTTCATGGCGAGGTTCTGACACTGACCCCAGGCTCGGCCCACCTCTCTTCTAGGTGCCCAGTGTGCTCTGGCAACTGCCTCCCCAGGACCAGTGCTGATCTTATGTGGGGAGGTCAGAAGGGAGTAGACTGTGATATTGATAAGCTTCTGGGTGGCAGATGAGAGTTCCCAGGGAGGGAGTGGAGCAGGGTCAGGAAGATTTCTGCCCATCCTTCTAGGAGAGCTTGAGAGCTGCCATCTTGGGAGGCAGGATGTAGAACAGGGAGAGACAGCCTCTGTCTCTCTCAAACCTGGGAGAGGCCTGCTGAAGGTGCCACACTCATGGTTACAGCTGCAGACCACACAGGCAGCCTCAGGTGTGCACAGACACACAGACATCTTACAGGTACAGGTGCTAATTTCTTGCTGTCCCTACCAACCCTAAGAGAAGAGGAAACCCCCTGGGACTCCATTTCAACCCTCAACCCAGCCAGGGAGAATGATTTCATGGCCTTCTCATTCACTGGGTCCATGCCCCCCTGTCATCTAAGTAGGGAGGTGTCTCCCAGAACCTTCGAGCCATTCCCACCTGCAAATGGAGAAACAGGGCACACCCCTCAGAAGAATGATCCACACTGACCCCAACCCCAACCTCTCTCCTCCAGCCAGACACAGCCTACTGCCTTGAGCAGGTCGTCTACAAATATCCAATTCTATCGTAATTTCCAGGGAGCTTGAGAAGCCTTCCCAAGCTGTGGCTGCCAGAGTAAACCATAATCTTCTCCTCATGAGCCCAGACTTGAAGAGGAGGAAGGGAGTTTCTCAGAATCTCCTTTTTATTGTATCTTTATCACCCTTTTTGAGTCTCTCATTCTAGATCTTTCTTAACTTTCTATTTTCCCCAAATCCTGCCCTCTACCTGTTGGTCTCTTCCCTTCTATTTTTCTGTGCAAGTATCTCCATCTTGGTGTGTCTCTGCCCATCCACACTTTCTCTGCCTCACTCCCTTACTAAACCCTGCTCATCCCTCTCTCCTGTTTCATTCAAACTCCTCGATGTGAGCATACAATGTCAGTTACACGATCTTCACCCAGAATCTGGCAGTTCTGCCCCAAGGCCTCATCCTTAAACACTGGAAGGACTGTCCTCAGTAGCCCACACAGGGCTCAGACCACCTTGCCAAAAGAATACTCCTTCAGTTCGCTTTCTCCTCTACCCTTCACCTGTCCCCAAATCCACTGATCCACCTTTTCCTGCCTGGGGGCATTTACTTTGCTCTTTGGCAAGTGTTTTTCCAGGGTTCAGTGCCAACACCAGCTTGGTGTTTACTTTGGCATTGCTGTTGCCCTGCAGGGCTCTCTCCCAAGGTCATAGAAAAAGTAGGTTGGGATGGGGAGTGGGCAGTGGTAGGGACATGGATCTTTTTTCAAGTCACCTGGGAACCTGCCTGTCTTTGGTAGATGACCCACACAGCCCTGAGCTGTAAGCCCAGCACCCATGTCACTCAGCCAACTTGAGAGGCGATGGAGCATCAGCAACCACATGATGGTGGGCCTCCTTCTGATTCAGTCTCCACACTCTCCGCTGAGGGTTTTGTAGAGCACTGTGAGGACTTCAGCTTGTACTTTGAGAAAGAAGGGATATGATCTGACTTATTTAAAAAGATCATTTTGGTTGCTGTGTGGAGAATAGATTATAGAAGCAGAGGCCATTTAATTGACTTGGCTTGCTACATGTAACAGAAAACCTAAGATCCATTTCTTTTTTCATATTAAGAACACCTCCTACCCCCACCAAGGTACATAGTTTAGAGCTGGTAAAGTAGTGCCACAAAGTCATCAAGGATGGAGGCTTCTTCTTTATTGTCGTTTCACCATCCTGGGCTCCAGCTTCATTTTCTTCATTTTCTATAACAAGTGCCAAAACTGCAGTCACCGGGTCTATTAGCAGAAGGAGGAAGGAAGGAGGGCTAACCTGTCCCCTTTTGATAAGTCTTCCCAGTGGTCTCAGACAGCATTTCTGATTCCATTACATTGGCCACAACTGAGCCACACCTAGCTGCAAGGAAAGTTGAGAAATATAGCTTATTTGTGGCACATATTGTCCAGGTTTTTACCACTGAGGAAGAAAGGGAGGATGGATATTGGATGACAATTAGCACACTCTACCACACAGTTGAGCCACTGTTACAGGAATCTGGGGGACAAATAACATTGACTTGTGCCAGGTGGTAGTGAAAAAAATGGTTCTAGATGGTCAGTTCTATAATATTTTGAAATCTGACAATATTTGCTGGAAAATTGTGTGTGTGTGTGTGTGTGTGTGTGTGTGAGAGAGAGAGAGAGAGAGAGAGAGAGAGAGAGAGAGAGAGACAGGAGTTGCTACTGTGGACTGAATGTTTATGTCCCCCTCCCCATTCATATGTTGAAGCCTCAATCCCCAATGTGATGCTGTTTTGAGGTGGGGCCTTTAGGAGGTAATTAGGTCATGGGAGTGGAGCCTTCATGAATGGCATTAGTGCTCATAATAAGAAGAGATGACTCTTTCTCTGCCGTGTGAGGATACAGCAGAAAGACAGCCATCTGCAAACCAGGAAGCAGGCCCTCACCACACACTGGATCTGCTGGTACTTTCATTTTGGACTTTCCGGCTTCCACAACAGTGAGAAATAAACTTCTTGTTTAAGCCACCCAGTCTATGGTAATTTGTTACATCAGCCCAAGCTGACTAAGACAGGGGAAGGATGATGCCAGCTTTTTGGCCTGAGCAGCTGCAAGGATGCTAGGGACTGAATTGGAAAAGGCTTTCGAAGGAGCCCCGTTGGCAAGGAGCTCTGTCTTGGCACTGCTCGGTTTGAGAGGCCTTTTAGACATCCTGGTGGAGCTTTCCAGCAGGCAGTTTGATATAGAAGGTTGGAGTTCAGGGGATATTTCTGGGCTGGATGATATTCACAGCCAAAGGATTAGATGAGGTTGGCTTGACGTGAGCGCAGATGGAGGAGAGGACGAGGCCAAGAAGGTGGGAGGAATCAGCAAAGGAGACTTGGCAGCAATGTCCAGTGAGGGAGCAAGTCAACTGTGGTGTCCCGGAAGCCTCAAGGATACAGTGCTTCAAGGAGGCTGTGATGAACTAGGCTCAAGTAAAGCAAAGCGAGGATTAATCAATCAGAAGGTGGTTGATAATCTTGAGAGCCTTTGCTGGGTGCTCATGAGGGACTGAAATCTGATTGGAGTGAGTTCAAGAAAAAATGGGGACAATATGAAGGACGAGATAATCCGAAATTTTCTTCCACTAGAAAACAAGTAGAACCTGCGTAGAACATATTTTTTATTGCATTATTGGGCTTGCAAGAAGTCAAAGAATTCTCCAGGGGGCAAAAAATCCTCCCACCACAGGCTAAGACCAGCATGGTGAGCAGTAAGTTACTCCCAATGGCAACGAGATCCAGGGACATCTGAAGGTTCAGAGTTCTCAGCCTCAGCCACATCTGCCCAGACAGCCATCCTCCTCCCAGGGTCTCTCTCCTTCCCCGCCGGTGCCCCACTAGCATAAGAGACCCAGAAGGGTTGAACCTCTAATTGGCGTTGCAACTCTGAAACCCTTCTAATCAGACAGACCCTGGCCGTGGTCCTCAGCCACAACTTCCCTGTGACTATCAGAAAGAATTCTTCAAAGCTGCCACAGAGGCCTCCTGTTCTGCCCATGTTCCTAAGGGCATATTCATAGTTCCCCCTCGCTCCCCCTTTCTCCTAACTACACCCTCTAGCACTGTAAGAAGAAGCCAGGTGACTCTATGATTTTTATAGAACACCATTGTTGTCATGGCAACTAACTGCTGAAGGCACTCGATCTCCTCATGGCTTCCTTGCTCTCACTCGCACTTCTTCCCGTGTTACCACTAGTGATAATGTGAGTAATGTGATGCGGCAAGCTCAAAACATGGATTACTAGTGTCTCAGTCCCACTACCCTGCCTACCACTGAGAAAACCACCGGCCTCGAGTGACTGCCAGGCTTGATGCACAAAACCCCAGAAGACTAATAAATAGAATGCGTGGTACCTGGAACATCACACAATTTTTCTGACATGGTGATAGTGCGGATGATGCCGTGTTGACAGGACAGGGTCTCCCCTTTTTCCTGTCCCCTCTTCTGCCCCTAAAGTCTATAACTGAGTAGGACAGAGTGCTGTTGACCTGGTGTTGCTTTTTCTAGTAGCAGATAAATTATCAAAGTTGATGCAAGAATATCTAGAAAAATGAACAGATGAATCACAGCAGAAGAATTTAGAAAGATGGCTAAAACCTGTATAGTACTGAAAAGGCACTGGGATCAACTGATTTTAAAGCTGAATTAAATCTTAGCTTTAATGTAGCAGTTCTCAAAATTTCTATGTTGACGGGTCAACTTTTTAAGTTTTCAGAACATTGCAATTTTGCTATAAAAATAAAACAAAAAGGCATACAAATTACAAACCTTGATTTTCTATAATTAGGTTCAGCAGTCATGAAATTACTCTGTCAAATTGCTGTGAAAGTTTCTAAACACTCACTCTCAATTCTCATATGAGGTAGGCAGAATAATGGTCCCCCCAAGATGTCCACATCCTAATCTTTGGAACTTGTGAATATATTACCTTACATGGCAAAGGGACTTTGCAGCTGAGATTGGGTTAAGGATCCTGAGATGGGAAGATGACCCTGGATTATCAGGTGGGCCCAGTGTCATCACAGTGGTCCTGCCAAGGGGAGAGACTGCAGAGAGAAGAGCAGAGACTGGAATGGGAGCAGCCCTGAGGAACTGGAAAGGCAGGGACCACATTCTCCGCTAGAGCCTCCAGAGGGAACACAGCCCTGCTGACACCTTAATTTTTAGCTCAGTGACAGTTCTGACCTCCAAAACTGTATTATTCATGCCACTGAGTTTGTGGCAATTTGTTATAACTTCAGTAGGAAACTAAGACCCTGCGCTTGCCTTGTCGTGGACTGGGAATATACATTTGGCAGGTCGGCTCTGGTTTTAGCATCACACTTTGAGTAGCGCTGCTTTAAAGACCATATAATTTGATGTTATTTCAATTACTCCAGACCATAGAAAAAGATGACAAGCTCCCCAGTTCAATTTATGAGGCTTGGATAAGCTAATATCAAAATCTAATAAAAGGAATATAAAAATAAAACTATAAAGAATTTCATCTATTAAGATAGAGCAAAAATTCTAAACCAAACATTAGCAAATTAAGTCAGCATTATGTTAAGAGAATAGTGTACTATGTACAAGCAGGGCATATAAATAAATGCAACAATGGTTTTTTTAATAGAAAATCTTATTAATAAATATTTTAATATATTTTATTACATAAACAAATAAAAGGATAAAATCATATTAGTAGATGATTTTGATTTAACAGATTCTCCCAAGGCCATTATTATACTCATCAGCCATTCTGAATTAAACTGTATGTAAAATAAAAAAGGCAGGAAATTATAGAGGCTATTTATTAAAAATCAGTAACAAACATTGTACAAATGAGAAAATACTAAAGCAATTGTTGTTAAAATCAGGAAAATATGGGATGTTTACCATCTCTACTATCATTCAATATTGTTTTGAAGGTTTCATTTAATATATTAAATAAAGGAAAGAAAATAATCAGAATTAGTATGGTGAAAAAGAGAAAATTTATTTTCACTTGCAGATGAAATCTGATTACATGATATATTTCTAGAAAAATCCCAGATATTCTGCTAACAAAAACCAATAAAAGAACTGTAAAAGAACTTGGGAATATGTTTGGATATGAGATAAAAGCAAGAAAAGCCAATAGCTTTCCTCTCTAACTTGGACAAAAAACCCCAGTTAGAAATGGGAAAATATATTCTTTCTCCAATACTGGGGAAATGTGTGAGAACTGATATACTAGCACATTTTGAAAAAAGAAGAACAATGAGGGTTAACACTGGTGTTCCAGATATTAAAACTCACTCTTAAACTATTATATTAATAATTCATTCATTTATTCAACAAATGCTTTTTGAGCAACTACAATGGGGAAGACACTTTTCTAGGCATTGAGGCACACAGACTTGTAGTAGCAAAACCAGTTACATACATATACACATACAGTTAAAAAAATGGGAACAAAACTAAACCCATATCAACAAAATACCTGTGTGTTTACCCATAGGGGATACTTGTAGGATACTTGTATAGATTGTGATATAATCCCAATGCTGAATTTTATGCAGCTGCTAAAGGAGTGAATTTGATCTCTCTAATGGATCTGGAAGGGTGTTGATACTAAATCATTAAGAGGAAAAAAAAAAAAAAAAGACAAGCGAGTTCTAAGAGCACCCAGTGGGATTCTGTATGTGAAACAAGACAAAACAGTACAGACAGTTTTTATATGAGCTTAAAGAAAGGTGTGAAAGAATATATACAAAACGATTCCCATGTTACCTCAGGGACTATGGTTAGACAATGTGGGAAAGTAAGGGGTCATGGCCTTTCTCCATCTCTGAGGCTGATTCATTATGAGAGAGGGAGTTCCACAGGGACAGGGATTTTTGTCTTGTTCATGGCTGCCTCTTCACTGTCTAAAACATAGCAGTCATATTGGATCCATTCAGTAAGATCTATTGCACAAAGAAACACTTATTTCTTTTATTTTTTAAAAAAGAAAGCATATGAGATCAGATCATAGAGAATCCACAGAAGAAATGAGACTGACCCTAAAAGAGAAGTGGAAAGATCTGCTGCAGAAATGAGAGCTCTCTTCCCAGAGGAACTTTGGGAAATTTTAAGTCAGGAATCAAAAAGTGTAGGTAGGAGGAGCTGGTTGCAGGGGTGAATATAAAGATAATTAAGCAAATACTCTCCCTGGAAGAGCTGTCCTCCTCCTTCCCTGTCAGTTGCTTACAGAGTGTCTGGTTCAAGGGTCAGTGTGAAGGGCTCAGCTGGTTTGAAAGGCCAGAGAGAGGCAGAGCAGGATCTGAAGTAATTGGATGTAATTCTGGGTTTCCAAAATCGTCAAACAAATAATGTGTTATTCTAGAGGGACAAGGATGCTAAAGCCAGTCCCTTAGAGCAAAATCGTCCCCAGTTTGCCTGCTAGCTCCCTCTCCGAACACACTAAGGGAAATTGTCAGCAACATCCTCCATCCCATTTGTCCTGAGTCTGCAGTTGGTTAGGTCCAGGGAGAGACAGTCCTGTAGAAATGTGGAAGGATCCAATGCCCGGTGTCTGTAGTATTCAACTTAGCGCAGCATTGAAAGCAAAGCATTAACAAGTATTAGAGGAAAAATTAGCATGATAAAAAAACAACTGAGAAGTATAAATGGAATGGCCAGCTAAGGATAAAGCAGAGAAAGATGGGAAAAAAAACTCTCAAAAGTTATATTTACTATCTTTAAAAATGTTGAGAGGATATTATATTCTTAATTAAATTCTTATAATCAAGGTCTAATCATATATTTTTAAAAAGTACTTATAAATTAAAATGACTTATTAAAAGAAAGTTCCAAATAATTGGGAGACATGAGTATAAAATAAATCACTGACTTAGAAATCAAGTTGTGCTCCATAACATAGAAGATAAGGAGATGGAAATTATGAGGGTAAAGATAAAACACATGAAGGATAGGTCCAGGAGGTCCAACATATATTTAAGAGGAGGTTAGAAGAATAACACAGAATAGGAAGGAGGAGGGAAAAGAGCGGGAGGAAGAGGAGAAAAATTTCAAAAGTGAAGATATACTTCATACTTCTGAGCAAAACTGCCTACTGAGGGTAGGAGGGAAGAGTCAGATGAAATTCAGATTCTGATTTTTAAGGCTAAAGATAATAATTTATAAGTTTTCAGAAAAAAGTTACATGCAAAGGAAAGGCAGTTGGAATAAAAGTCTTGTCTATAAGATTAAATGCCAGGGGATAATGGAGCACAGGCTACTTGGTTCTGGGGGGAAAAGAATTAAGAAACTAAATTTCTGTAGTTAGAATATATGATATAAAAATTAGGAAAAAATACAGGGTTTTGAAAATGTGCTGTTCATACTCTTTCTGAAAAAATGACTCTCAGATGAAAAATTCAAGAAAGAAATGATGCAGATTATGTTAATAGTTGGTAAGAAAGAAACTATTATAACTTATAGTTAAATTTAATAATTGTTAATATTATATTTCATACAATTATTAGGAATTGATTCCTATAATAAAAGAGTATATCAGACAAAAATTGACCATAATTTGGAAGTAAATTTTTACTAATATTTAGGAGCTGTGATTGGGAAAGATAGAAAATTTAAAATGATACATATCTTATTTTGAGAAGAGATCCTAATGACTAATTATTGATATTTACAGAGAAAAATCTCTTTAAATAGTACTAAAATAAATGTAATAGCTGGTAGAATAGCTATAGTATGTGTAATTTGGCAGAGATTTGTTGCCAGTCTAGTATCTCTTCCCCTCTTCTTCCTTAGAAAGGGAATGAGGTGGTGCTCTGCCCAGCTAGGAGAGCACATTTTTCCAGCCACCCTTGCAGCTAGGTACATTCTAAACATGGTGACATCCATGTGATTATGTTCTGGCTAATTATATATAAGTGGAACCACTGTGCAAAACTTCAGGGATCACTCTTCCAATGGAGCTGATGCAGCTGAACATGCCCCACCCACATTTTTTTGCCCTTCCCTCTTTCTTATTTTTGCTGCATGGAACTTGGGTGTGAAGGTAGGAGCCCTTGCAGTCACCTTATGACTTTGAGAAAAGAAATTACTCTCTAAGAATGGTGAATCAGAAAGAGAGTGGGGAGCCTGAATTCCTGAGGACAATAATGCCTTTATCTCAGCCCTGACTGCTTTCCCCTAGACTTCTTTCACATGCAAGAATATATGTTTTTAAGATACTTTTATTTTAGGGTTTCTGCTTGACTCGGTAGAATTGAGTACTAACTGATATAAACTTTCTTAAAACCACTAGAAGAAAAACAGAAGCAACAACTTAAAACTCAATCGATCTTAGAAAGGTCAGTAAGGGAAAAAGAAAAAAAACTACAAAAAAGAAAAAAGCCACAAAGATATATAACAAATGGCAGAGTCAAAAAGTAAAGTCCAGATGTATGCTTTTTACAAAATGCACCAAAAATAAATGAACACAGCCAGGTTGAAAAATAAATGGGTGGATAAACATATGTGTGGTAAATATTAAATACTAACCAAGAGAAAACAAGGTTAGCCATGGCAGTATCAAAGTAGAATCAAGGCCAAGATCTTTAAATGGAACAAAGAATACTGTTTTACATGGAAAAAAGTTGTGATTTGCCAAGAAACTAGAACAGTCACGAACTTTTATGTGCCCAAACAAGTTTGCACTGACACAAATAAAACAATATCTGTCAAACATATAAGGAAAAAAACCAATAATCATAGCAGAGGACATTTAAAATACCTCTATCCAAACAAAACAAGAGAGAAGATTTGAGTATTGTGATGAAGCTTTATTATGGTTTTGGGCTCCATGAACAAAGAATGAACATTATTTTCAATTCCCTTGGGGCATTAAAAATGGGACATTGATCAATACTAGGCACTGAAGAAAATCTCAATAAATCTCCAAGGTTGAAAATGTACAGGACACATTTTCTAATTCAATGTCATATTAATAGAATTGAAAACAAAATTATAACTAAAAATTTTTAAACCACTTAGAAATATATAAAAGAGCAGTTTTCTGAGTATTTCTTGGTCAAAGGGAAAACTGAACATTCATTTACTGGCTATTTGAGAACTGACAATATAAAACAGTTCCCATCTTAACATGTGGTTGCAATCAATGTGGTTCTCAGAGAATTCTTCATTTTTAGTGATTTTTGTTGCAAAATGAGATAGATCGAAAGCACAGGAACAAAACATTTAACTTTAGAAATTAGGATATAAAGCCAAAGAAACCAAAAGAAAGTAGGAAGGAATGAATCGTTGAAGTAGAAACCAGCAAAAAGAACAAAACATGGTTCTCAGGAGGCTGCCTTCCCTGGGAGGCTCCCGCGGTCCACCTGCTGTGGTCTGCAGTCCTGCTCCTCAGGGCTGGGACCCGCAGGCTACAGGCGTGTGGAGCACCTTGGTTTGTTTGGACTGCAGGTTCCTGACCACCTAGCTCCCTCTGCTCCCCTGGGCACCTGTCCTCTGCTACCCCTTCTTCTTTCTTCCTCCACCCGAGTCCCAGTTACTCCCCTTCCTTCATGCAAGACTTTGCTCCTGGATCAGCCATCCCACATCCTGCCAACATCTGGGATAATTTTTGTTTTCTGGAGCCTTCCAGTTCTTTTACCCCCTCTTTTCCAGTAAGTTTCATCACATCTTCTTTGGCAACACACGGGCCCAATTCATTACTGAGGTTTGCTCCACTTATGAAATTCTTCATTCAAATATTCCCCCTGCTCCTCACTACAATGTCCTGTGCCTAACTCTCCGATGTGGCCATTTCCTTTCTGTCTTTTCTTTCACCTTCAGTGCTAGGGCCGCCTTGGTGTCTCCACTCCTGTCTTTACCACCTTCCCTTTCTGCATTTGATTTCCTGACCGATGCACGGTACGCATGCAATGTAGAAGTTCTGGTTTATTTGTGAAAAGTGACTAACCAGTTTTTCCTCACCTGTCATCAAGGTCACTAGCTGGTTTACTGCAAATTAAATTCTAAAGTCCTAGTGAATCCTCAGGAACCCTGAGGAGTCATCTGACTTTAGGGAGTGTGGGGGTGCTCTGGGAAAGCTTCCTGGAGGAAGGGGCAGAGGAAGGATTGGTGGGAAGGGGAGGTGGGGGGTGGGGTGGGAATGCTCCTGGAGCCCCAAGAAAGGAAAGCGCGTCGCAAACTTGTGAAGGGGCCAAAATATCAAGGAGGTCCCATCAGAATGGATGGAAGAAGCAAGTGCTGGGGATAGAAGATGGAAGAGGCCACCTCTCCTGATCCCTTTTACGATTTCAGGCAGCAAATAAATATAGAAAACTGCCAGCCTTGCCACATACTCCAGATCCCTCCAGTGTCTGGCCTTCTCCAGCCAATTCTGAAAGAGTAATTAACAGAGAAAGGGACAAGCCTCATAACAAATATAGGCACAGTTAGAGGGAAATGGACCCAGAGAAGTTACAAAAGTTGTCACTCTCTCCTTGGGTTCTCAGGGATCCGGGGGCCGGGGTTTGCCCACAAGGGGCAGAGGAAGAAGCCCTCCTTGAAACTCCAGTGGGTCCACTAGTCAGTCAGTCCTTTTCCTGTGCCAGGCTGCAGGTGGGGGGCAGTGAGGAAACACGGAAACACTGAAGTCACGACACCCACGCAGGTCGACATTCAAGGCCTTTCATAACTGGATTCAAACTTCTTCTTTGCCTCACCCACCCCCGCTTTTGCCATCCCTCTACTGTTTATTCAAGACACATCCACCTGTTCCTGAACATTCCAGTGATGTTCCCATTTCCTTGTTTTATTTATTCTACCCCCTCTCCCTGCAATGCTCTTCCCTACTTTCTCTCTTGTCACAATACCCATTCTTAGCGCCCTGCATAGAAGTCATCTCCTGTGGATTCTCCAGGCCTTCCTGGCTCAGAGTTAACGAATCCCTCTGGGTGCTCATGCACCGCTCCAGAGCAGCACTGAGCTCTGAAATTAGACTCTGTGTGTGTGTGTGCGTGTGCGTGTGCGTGTGTTGGTCTGTGTTGCAGACACTGTGCTCCTCAAGGGCAGGAATTTTTGTGCACAATGCTGGCATATAGTAAGTGCTCAATAAATATTTTTTGAAATGAAAGCAATTCTTGTCCTGAGGGAGTTATAAGAATATGCAGAGAGTAGAATGAGCTTTTTTTAAGCCACTAAATTTGTAGAGGAATCTCAGGACGGCTGGTGGAGAGGGGGAGCAGAAAAGCCCTGCTGTGGGTAACGGGGAGAGAGGTGGGGAGATTCCCTACCGCCAGGCATCTGGTATATGTGAAATCATTGAACAATGAGTGATATGATTCTTGTTCTTTGTTATTTGTACATTTTTAGGCCAGTAATGGGGTACGGCCATTGCGTGTGTGTGTGTGTGTGTCTAAAAATGAGAGAGAGAGAGAGAGAGAGAGAGAGAGAGAGAGAGAGAGAGAGAGAGAGAGAGAGAGAGAGAGAACTGCACATCAGGGAAAGATAAAGGGAAGACCATGAGTTGGAGTGTGCAGCCTTTCTTCAAACTAGTACTGGCTGTGACTAACTAGTGTGATAGGCAGAAAAAGGCTCCCTTTACTCAAGATGCTCACATCCTCACCTCCAGATCCTGTGAATGTCATGCTACATGGGGCGATGGGGAATTAAAGGTTGTAGGGGGAATTGAGTTTGCTAATCACTGACATTGAGATGGGAGATTATCCAGGATTATCTGGGTAATCACAGGGTCCTTATAAGTAGGAGAGGAGCACAGGGGATCACAGTCAGAGAAGGAGCTGTGAGGCATGGGCTAGAGTGATGCTGCCAGCTTTGAAGAAGGAAGGAGGACACGAGCTAAAGATTGCAGGCAGCCTTTAGAAGGACAAAGCAAGGAAATGAATTCTCCCCTAGAGCCCCCAGAAGGAATACAGTCCTGCTGATGCCTTGATTTTAGCCCTGTGAGACCCATTTCAGATATCTGATCTCCAGAACTGTAAGATTTATGTTGTTTTATTGCACCTCTAAATTTGTAGTAATTTGTTGCAGCAGTGATAGGAAACGCAGCAGATCTCTTTGGCAGGCTACTTTGTCCAGCTGCCTCTTCCCCAGAGAGGTTCTGAGTTTTGAGCTAATATGAGAGGACCATTCTGTGGCAGCCCCTCATGCTGAGGGGGTGGGTGATGGTGACGATGGTGGGGGAGGGCATATTAACCAGACTTGAGTGCAGCTTTTGTGCACCTGCTCAGGGACTTGATTAGGACTCATGCACAAGGACAGAGTACCACCTTGTGTCTAATTCTCTTTCCCTGGGTGCATATCTTTGTGTGATTTGGAGTTACCGGGTGACCCAGGAAAAGGCAGCCTTACTCTTTGGACCTCAGACTTCTCATTTGTAAATAAAGGGGTTGGCTCAGATTTCTCTCAGGCCACTGGCAACTGAGACCTGGCCTTGTCCTTCACTCAGCCAGTGTCCCCTCTGCCACAGGCCACTCTGTATTCTCTTGCCTTGACACACTGACACCCAGAGGGCCCAGAGACAGACTTCTTTCCAGCCTGTGTGCAGGCTTTCCTCAAATTCCCAGCTCCTCATTTGCCTGGGAAAAACTCTTTGTGCAGAATAATTGCTATAAACTATATGTTTTTGCCATATTCTGTAAATTCCAGAACACGATACTTGTGGTGTAGAGGCTGCTTCCTGCTGGAGTGAAAGGGAGGGAAGTACTGTACCTGGGAGATTTCTCTGGCTTCTTCAGTGTTGATTTTTACTGTAAATTATCGGTCATAGCCTATTTTGAACAGGAGAGGGCACCATTGGACAGCTAAATTTTCATAATGTTGCATGGCTCTGTGACTTTCACTTGCGCTAGACATTTAAAACTGATCACAATTAATCTAGTTTGTGAAATAATTAAAAGAAATAAACAAGAATAGAATAATATATTGAAATGTCTGTTTGATGTGCCTACTAGATGAAATTTTAATAGCTACATAAAATTTTAATGGTATATATATTTAATTTTAAAAAAAGAATAGTAAAGTACTAATTTAACCTTGAATCCTCTCCCTTTCTACCCAGATCTATACACTATCATTAATATAGTTTATCCTTACCTTTTATAATTTTAGTTTTTCAATCACATAGTCAAGTATTCATTATTGTTGTATTGTTTTGCAGATTTAAAATTTTACATAAATGGCCTCACACTTTTGTTTCTTTCTAAAACTTGTTTTCCCCCCATTCCACATTATATTTTTGAGATTTATCTTTGGTGATACCTCTAGTTCACTTATTTAAACTGCTCTGCAGTATTTTGTTGTATAAACATAGCCAACTTATTGATTTAGTTCCTGGTTGATGGATGTTTGGTTTTCTATTTCTTTCTCTTATTAAAAATACTGCAAGGATATTTTTATTTTTACCTCCTTGTATACCTAAGTTAATGTTGTGGGGTTGTGTGATATGAACATCTCCAACTTTAACACACATTGCCAGGTTGCTCTCCAAAATGGTCAAGCCAAATACTCAGCAATGGTGGTACTCACAATGTATTTGATTTTTCTCATTGCTCCAACACTTGATTTATACATTTTACAAATATGATGGATATGAAAATACTTTCTCACTGTTTTAATTTGCCTTCCTCTAATTATCAGTGAGGTTGAACTTCTTTATGTGTCTATTGGCCGTTTTCATTTCTTCTGTGAATTTCACATTCATATCTTTTGCTGATTTTTATGTTGAATGAATTGTCTTTTCTCTTAAATTATTAGTTTGCAAAGTTTTCTATAATATTCTGGCTACTAATCCTTTGGTATATACATTGCAAGTATCTTCTATGTCAGTGGTTTTTCTTTTAGATTTATTTATGGTGATGATTTTGGTTCAGTTTTAAATTCTAATTTAGTCATATTAATCAGAATTTGTCTTTATAATTTGGGCTTTTTTTTTTTTTTTGAGACAGAGTCTCACTTTATTGCCCAGGCTAGAGTGAGTGCCGTGGCGTCAGCCTAGCTCACAGCAACCTCAAACTCCTGGGCTCAAGCAATCCTGCTGCCTCAGCCTCCCAAGTAGCTGGGACTACAGGCATGTGCCACCATGCCTGGCTAATTTTTTCTATATATATTTGTTGGCCAATTAATTTCTTTCTATTTATAGTAGAGATGGGGTCTCGCTCTTGCTCAGGCTGGTCTTGAACTCCTGAGGTCAAATGATCCGCCCACCTCGGCCTCCCAGAGAGCTAGGATTACAGACTTGAGCCACCGCGCCGGGCCAATAATTTGGGCTTTTTGAGTCTTCTTTACGACTTTTCTATCCCTGTATGTCATAGAGATACCATTCTATATATTTCTAAAGATTTTAAAATTTTATTTTTCACATTTAAGCCTTTAATCTACCTGGATTAAAGTAGGTTTCTAATTTTATTTTATTTTTCCTTGTGGATAATAATCAGTTGTTCTGGAACCACTTATGAAATAGTTTCTTTTCCTTACTGATCCATCATGTCATATCTGGCATACCCCAAGTTTCCTCATATGCAAAAATATGTTTCCAGAATCTCTAGTCTGTTCTAGTAGACCAGTGTTTTTCAACCTTGGTACTATTGATATTTTGGACTGGATAATTCTTTGTTGTAGGGGCTGTCCTGAGGATTGCAGAATGTTTAGCAGCACCCTGGCTTCTCCTCACTAGATGTCAGTAGACTCCTAGTTGTAACAACCAAAAATATCTCTAGACTTTGCCCTTGGTTGAAAACTGAATTAGGCTAATTTTCTCTCTCTACATCAGTACTATGGCATATCTTTTCCCCCCATCCATTTATTTTCAGAAATATGATCAATACCATAGAAGGAAGGAAAGAAGATAGAGGAAGAAAAAAGAAGCATTGTAAGTAGGGAACATTACAAATATAAAGGAAACATGCAAATTAGTGCAGCCTCTGTGGAAAAGAATTTGGAGATACCTCAAAGAGCTAAAAATAGAAATACCATTCCATCCAGCAATAACACTATTAGGCATCTACCCAAAAGAACAAAAGACATTCTATAATAAAGACATCTGCACCCGAATGCTTATGGCAGCACAATTCACTATTGCAAGGATGGGGAAACAACCCAAGTGCCCATCAATTCATGAGTGGATTATTAAAATTTGGTATGTGTATACAATGGAATATTACTCAATTATGAGAAAATGGTGATCCAGCACCTCTTATATTTTCCTGGATACAGCTTGAGCCCATCCTCCGAAGTGAGGTATCACAAGAACAGAAGAATAGGTTCCACATGTAATCGCCATCAAATTGGCACTAACTGATCAACACTATCGTGCTCGAATATTACAGTAGTAATATTCTTCAGGGGTTAGGGGGTTGAGGGTGGGTAAACTCACAACTAATGGATGTGGTGAGTGCAGTAGGGGGGAAAGGGCACACCTCAAGTCATGGCTTGGGCGAGGCAAAGTCATAACATGTAACCAAAATGTTTGTACCCCCATAATATCCTGAAATAAAAACAAACAAATAAATAAACATATTGAAACAAAACATAATAACAACAAAAGAAAACATAAGATGGAAGAAATAAATCCAAATATGGTTATCACGAACATGTACAAATTAAACTGAGCAGGTGAAATGCTATATACTTTCACATTCGTTATAAAACAAAAATTTTGCCATATTATTAAAAAGATACACTAAAAGCATAGTAATACAGAAGGCAGAAAGGGAAGAGATGGACTTTTATCCCCAGAATGTCTGTAGCTATGTTAATATCAAGCAAATGGAATTTTAGATACAAAGCACTATTATAATAGGATAATGAAGAGCATTTCTTAATGATGAAAGAAACAATTTACCTGGAATATGCTAAATCTGTGCCAAATCACGTGTATCTCATAACCTCAAAGTATAGTAAAGAGAGAGGGTTAGGGGGATAGAATTATAAAGAAAAATCAGTGGATTCATCATCTAAGCTTCTATTAGAAGGAAGATAGGAAATTCAATTTTGGATGTGTTGAATTTGAGCTGTCTGTTTGACATCCAAGGGGAGAGTCAAGTGGACAATAGATTATGTTAAATAGGAGTCTGAAATTTCATAAAGATATTTGGGCTGATGGTATACATTTAGGTTTTCAACATATGATATTTACAGGATTGGATTTGATGCTGAATGAATCGATGATCAAGGACTGAACCTCAGAATATTTCAACACAAAGTGGTTGAAGAGAAGGGTAGGAACATCAGAAGAGACTTAAGAATGAGCAACCAATGAAATAGGAGGGAAACCAAGAATGTATGGTATACTGGAAACCAAGTGTGGTAGTAAGAATTCCAAGATGGTTTTCTCTCCCCGGTGTACACATTTTGTATGATTTCTTCCCTTTAGTGTGGGTGGATCTGGTGAATAAGATGGGATATCACTCCCATGTGCATGTTACATTCCATGACAAAGGCATTTTGCAGATGTAATTAAGGTTTATAATCATTTTATTTTGAGCTAATCCAAGGGCAGATTATTCTAAGTGGGCCTGACCTAATCAGGTGAGTCCTTAAAAGTGATAAGAAGCAGCAACAGGTCCTTTCCTGCTGTCCTGGAAGAAAGCAAATGCCATGTTTTGAGCTGCCCATGGAGGGCCACATGACTGAGACCTGAGGGTGGCCTCTAGGAGCTGAGAACTACCAGTTGGGGGTCAGCAAGAAAATGGAGCTCAGTCCTATAACCACCAGCGAATGATTCTGACAACTACCTGAATGAGCTTATAAGGGGACCCGAGCATCAGGTGCAAAGGCAGCCCTGGCTGATACCTTGACTGCAGCCTGTGTGGCCTGAACAGATAATCCTGTTAAGCTGTGCTTGAACTCCTAACCCACAGAAACTGTGAGACAGGAAGTGGATTTTTTTTAAAGCTATTAAGTGTATGTTTATTATGTAGCAATAGAAAACTAATCCACCAAGTAAAGGAAGTGTAGAAAGTAAAAAGGAGTGATTAACTATGTCAGATGGCTGCTGATAGGTCAAGTAAGGCGAGGACTGAGAATCCACTACTGGATTTACCAGCTAGGAGTTATTATAACTTGATGAGGGAAGTTTTGTGCAGTGATGGGAGTGGAAGCTGATTGGAGCCATGTAAGAGAGAATGACAGGATGAGCCAACTCCTCGAGGAGTGTCTCTGTGAAGGGGAGCAGAGAAAGGGGCTGGAGCTGGTGGGGTCAGGGCAGGGTGCTTACATCTGCTCCTGGGGGGCTTCTCAGGGCCTGGCCTGCTCCTCCCTCCATCAAGCACATGTGGGTACATTTCAGTGCTCCTCCCCAGGTAGACCACATGCTCCCTTGGGGTTTCCCTGAGGCAGTCAGCCAGAAGGCCACGAGTGCACAGGGAACCTTGGGGAGAAAAAGAGCCAGAGCCAGGCTCAGAACGTTAGGTAGAAGCCTAAGGGGTCAACCTCTGCCTGTTGGCAGGTCTACCATGATGGACACAATGACAACCTCACATGTCAGGTGAGAGCTGCTCTCTTTCCCTCCCAGCCCTTTCAATGCACATACAGCTTCGATGGCCCTAGGCAGTGTGATGGTTGGTAGTGGGGGCGATGAGAAGTGACCAGGTGGTGGTTGTATTTTAAGGGCAGAGTCAACAGTGTCTGCTAATGGATTAGATACTGAGTGTGAGGAAAAGAATGACTCCCAGGTTTTCAGCCTGAGGCACTGGCAGAATGAATGAAGGTGGTATCAGTTGAGATGGGGAAGGCTGCGTGTGAAATGGGTTTTGGAGGGAAGATCAGAAATTCAATTTGGACATATTGAGTTTGAGACTTCTATGTGATATGCAACTGGAGATATATAGCAAGCAGTTATACACATATGAATAAACTGGAGCTCAGGAGAGATGTCTGGACTAGAAACATATTAATACTTTGCAAGTTAATCTCTCCATGCCTTGGTCAGTTTATCTGCAAAATTGTAAAACAATAGACTCTATCTTGTGGATTTGTCATGAAAATTAAATGAAACAATATAGGTAGAGTGTCTATTTTAAATATCATAAGTACTTAATATTTGGTACTTATTATTTTTACTATGATCACTACTACTACTATGATAACTACTACTATTACTATTCCACTGTTATTCCAATGATCATTTAGTCTTCCTTCTTTCTTTCATCCCAAAAATGTGTTTAATGAGGGCTTCTTGGTTTCCATTTCCTATTTCTCTTTATTTCTCCAGCTTATAAACATCATGCTCCTACATTTCAGGTTGAGATACAATTCCTTGAAGGACCAATTGAAATATGTCTTTAGAGAGTCCTCCTTAGCAGACACTAACACTCTTAAGAAAGTCTTAGTAAAGAGTAGAGGATGGGCTGGGCATGGTGGCTCATGCCTGTAATCCTAGCACTTTGGGAGGTGGAGGTGGGAGGATTGCTTGAACCCAGGAATTCAAGACCAGCCTGAGCAAGAGCACAACCCTATCTCCACAAAAAATAGAAAAATTAGCTGGGTACATGCCTCTAGTCCCAGTTACTTGGGAGGCTGGGGCAGCAGGATCACTTGAGCCCAGGAGGTTGCAGTAAGTTATGATGTCACTGCACTCTAGCTAGGGTGATAGAGTGAGACCCTGTCTCAAAAAACAAACAAACAGAAAAAAAAAACAACCAAATGGATTTCTCTGAATCCAATTTATAGACATAAAGTTGTTCATAATATTCTTTTATTATCCTTTTTTGTTTTTGAGACAGTGTTTTGCTGTGTGGCTTGGACTAGAGCGCAGTGGTGTCATTATCGCTCACAGCAACGTCTGATTCCTGGGCTCAAGCAATCCTCCCTCCCATCTTGGCTTCCCAGAGTGCTAGGATTATAAGCATGAGACACTGCACCTGGCCTATTTTTCTTTTTGTGATGTTTAGTATCCCTCTTAATGCTGGTTTTCCCCAAACATCCCCAAGCAAATTTTTGAATTTGCTTATTCTGTTATTGTTCTCTACCCCCAGGGATTGTGGATAATTTCTCACTGTGGGGGCTCCTCATCCTTCTTGAGGGTCAATAGCTCTGCAAAAGGCAGTGCCTCTGATGAGCCTGCTGCCCACATACTTCACTGCCCAGTGCATTGGAGAACTAGAAGGAAGGTCGCTGTTTAAGTGACCTGGTTATAGTTGATCGTGCTAATGAATGCACCTGAAGCTCACATTACTCACATCCAATGACTTTGAACTTGGTCTTCCCAAATCACTTCTTCCTCCATTGCTATCTTTCTTAGCCTTGCTTATACATGTTTTTCCTCATTTTGTTTCTCCATTTTCCTCCATCCTCTCTGCTTTCTGTTTTTTAAAATTACTAAAAAATGCTGGTGGTACTTATTCTTGGTCCCCAAACTATTATGGATAGATAATTGTTTCTCTTGTCTTTTATGCTATTTCTTGGGGGTGAGGGTGGGAAGGAGAGTAGATGCTTGTGCTCAAGTTGTCATCTTGATTCAATTTCTTTTATTGCCTTACCTTTCTACATACTCTATAACTGCAATCCTGATTTTTCATTTAGCAGAGTATGTATAAATTTCCAAGTATATTATTTGAATGTCCCATAATGAGAATATATTTATGTTACTTGGGTGATAAAAAAAATTAATAGCAGTGAGAACATTATCAAACTTTATGGCTGCAGTGAGTCTGACAAGATAAGTTTTTTTTTTTTTTTTTGAGACAGAGTCTCACTTTATTGCCCAGGCTAGAGTGAGTGCCGTGGAGTCAGCCTAGCTCACAGCAACCTCAAACTCCTGGGCTCAAGCAATCCTGCTGCCTCAGCCTCCCAAGTAGCTGGGACTACAGGCATGTGCCACCATGCCTGGCTAATTTTTTCTATATATATTTGTTGGCCAATTAATTTCTTTCTATTTATAGTAGAGATGGGGTCTCCCTCTCGCTCAGGGTGGTCTCGAACTCCTGAGGTCAAATGATCCGCCCACCTCGGCCTCCCAGAGAGCTAGGATTACAGGCTTGAGCCACCGCGCCTGGCCGACAAGATAAGTTTTTAAATGCCTTAACTATTAAATTAAAAAGTATAAAAACATAAAAATAAATGATCTAGTTTTAGAGAAAGAACAACAAACCAAACTTAAGGAATGTAGAATGGAAGAAATAAAGAAGAAAAAGCATAGTTTAATAGGCTAGAATACTAATAAAAAGGAGAAATAAATGAATTCAAATATTTTTAAAAGACCAGTAAAATTAATCAATAGACAAGGCAAAAGACCAAACACCTATTAATGAAAATTAGTTAGGGTTTTAACCATAGATACATAACTTAAAATTATAAGATTACTCTTTGCTAATGTATTTTAAAACTGTAAGATAATAAATACTACTTTCTGTGAAAATATAAATATTTATTTTACTCTGAAGAATCAAGAATACAAATAGACAAATAATTATGAAAAATCTTTCAAAATTTGTCACCACCTTTCCAAAACTCCAGCATCCAAAACATCAGATCTGTAGTTCAATCAGCCCTATAAGAAAGATATCATTCTTATGGTATTTAAACTATTTCAGAACATTGAAAAGATGAAAAAATTCCACATTCATTTTATGAAGCTAACAGAATTGTTGCACTAAAACTTAAAGATGGTGAAAATAAACGTTAAGAGCATCCTACTTATGAAGAGCAATACAAAATTCTAATTACCATACACAGTAATGGCAAACCAAATTCAGTAAAAAATGTTGAGGACAATACATGATTTATGACCAAGGATGCTTTTCCTCCCAGCTTTATTACTGAGGTATAATTAGCAAATAAAAATTGTATATATTTAAGGTATACAACATGATAATTTGATATATGTTTACATTGTAAAATGATTACCACAATCAATTAACACATTCATCACTTCACATAGTTACCTTTTGTGTGTGTGTGTGCTGAGAACACATAAGATTACTTTCTTACTAAATTTCAAGTATACAGTGCAGTATTGTTAACCATAGTTACTATGCTGTACATTAGATTCCCTAGAACTTATTTGTCTTATAATTGAAGGTTTATACACTTTGATTGACATCTTCTCACCTCCCCTTCCAGCCCCAGCCTCTGGCAACCACTGTCCTACTCTCTGCTTCTATGAGTCCGACATTTTGAGATTACACATATAAGTCATATAGTGTTTTTCTTTCTGTGTCTGGCTTATGTCACTTATATAATGTCCTCCAGGTTCATTCAAAGATGTTTTTCTAAAGAACTATAAGAAAGGTTTAAGATTATGATTTCTAATATGAAATTTAACATATCAGAAAGCAAATGGAGAAATGCCATATGATCATGATATATCTATAATTGATATTTATAAAATAAAATACAAATTTAAATTAAAAATCATTTTCTAATAAAAATTTTGTACACTTGGAACAGAACAAACTCTCTTAATATAATAACATTAAAAACGTTAATATTTTAAACTGTAAAGTGCTCATAAATTGTACCAGTTAATAAATATTTTTATATAAGTTATGTTATACCCAACTAATAGTACCTTAAGCAAAGTATGTATATTATATTACAGAGATAGGACAGTTCCAGTTCCAGGGTTAATTCAGTTGCTCAATGATGTCATCAGGGATCCAATTTCCTCCATCCTTGTGGCTCTGTATCCTCAACATATAGGTAATATCATTCCTCATGGTAGCAAGATGGCTCCAAAAGCCCCTATATATCCCACAAAGACATGACAAGTGAAGAATATGAGTTTCCTCTCCTAATCACTTCTTTTTAAAAGTCTTACCTTTTTAAAGCCCTATCTAAGACTTTTTTTTTCAGTTTCCATTGGCTACCTACCCCTAATTGAATGGGAGGTAAGGAAGTGGCCAACTGCCTTTGGATGCTTAGTAGGGCAAAGTGCGCTGGCGGCAAGGAAGAGGCGCGGGATAGGTGAAGACAAGGACTACCTGTTGGGTTGGCAGCCAAGTGTCCCCATATAAATCAGTAAGAAGTAGAAGAATCTAATAAAAAAAATTACACTGCAGAGATGTCCAGAAATTGTAGAACTGTATTGGATCATAGAGTGATTCTGAGAATCATTTTCTTGTACCTGATCTTACAGGAAATACATTTAATTTTCTCCATTATTATGATTTTGGATGATTTTTGTTACATAGACCTTTCATTACTATTCTTAGTTTTTAAGATTTTATTTGTTTGCTTATTTTTTAAATTTATGGAGTCAAACTTTATCAACCCAGGCTCAACTCCTTCTCTTACAACCTAAGGATACTTGTCTACTTCTAATGTCACCTCTTCCTAAGAGTTTAAAGGTGAGTCCCTAACTGCCAAGTGAAAGTGTCAAAAATGGGGGTAATTGACAGTGGTGTTTTGGTATCTTATATTCTCCACCCTGAGAATCATTTTTTCACTCTCTGTAAGTGAACCTGGAAGGACACAAACCTCTAAGGTTTTTGATCTAAGCAAATGCAAAGATGGATCTAAACAACTGAGATGAAGAAAACTGTGGGCTTGCAGAAGATAAGAAGTTTGGTTTTAGATAATTGATTAGAAATGTCTATTAGAAATTTAGTCTTTAATAGTTTGATTAAAGATCTTTATTAGATGTCAAGTAGGCTACTTAATAAACATACTGGAACTTGGCTTTTTGCATAATCTATGTCCAGTATAAATAACTCTTTTGATTAGTTTTTCTGTAAAGGGGAAGAAAAAAATGGGGTGGATATATTTTTCCTCCTTTGGTCCTATCTTATTATGTTTTGTCAAAAATGAACTTTAACAAGGTATTTTTTTCTCCCTGGCCCCAGCCCCCTAACAATGTATTTGATTTTTAAAATTTACATATCTCTTGCAGCATACTCAGATTTTTTTTCTTACTTGAGTATTCCCTGGCAGAATGTTAGAATGTTTTGTTTACAGATCTTTGTGTAGCAAGCTTCTTATACCATATTGCCTGAAGATATTTTTTTGTACTTCTACTATAACTCACGTGACAATTTGCTGGATATAAAATTCGAAGTTCAAACTTCTTTTCCTTCAGTTCTGGACTATGACCCCCCCTCTATTCTCCAAATGTAATCAAACCCATCCTGTTTGCGAACAGCTATACCTGAAGGGAGCATCAGTTCCCTTGTCCACTTCCATGTCATAAGACTTACGGGGCAGGCCTAAGTGCAATGGAGTGAGTCAGTCTGTCTAAATCTAGGGTTTATTTTTATCTATTTTTATCGATTGGTCAAAGACATAAGCCACATTTTCCAATTCATCACTAATAAAAGTAAGACTTTGCTTTTTCTTACAGCATTACTTTTAGACGATGTGTAATTGTACATTCTCTCTCCCCCTTGAGACATAAATATTTTAAAAAGCTTCTTGCCGGTCCTATAACCCAGGACTGTCTTTTTCAAGGACCTGAGAGCCGTCCCTTTGAAATGCAATCATCAAGGAATCTAGTTCCCCTACATCCCAGTCTCTGGAAGGACAGGGGCCTAACTTCAGTGGGAGCCTTGCCCCAAGTTGTAAAACTACCTCTTGCCATGAATATATGAGAAAGCTCAGTCTCCCTTTGGGTGAGGTCAATTAGCAAACACAGTTGGTCTACAATCTCCCTTAACCCATCTCTTAAAAACTCTCTAGTCCTTTGTTTCATCAGAGTTGGGTCCAAACTGAGTTCTGGCCTCTCTCCCCTATTACAATAACCTTGAATAAAGTCCTCCTTACCTGTTCAACTTTGTCCACTATAATTCTGCTGTGTGATAGGATATACAACTGATTTTTAAATCGGTTACTTTTAAAAAGAAAAATGGTGGCCAAATAAAAACTGTAAGTATGATAGCCCATTTGTGTGAAATGATACATACATGTATGTCTACGCATGTGTAAAGACATATGAAATATGGTTATAAAAAGAAAAATAATGGCAATCTGAAAATGGTAGAATTGGGATTTCTGGTGATCTTTAGTTTCTTTCTTACTCTTGCTTATATTATTTGAAATTTTCACAATGAGCATCCGTTATTTATGTTGCCTTTTAAATGGGTCAAATAAATAGCAGTGCTATTTGTATAAAGAAAATGAAAATCTCAGGGCTGCACACACAACTCCTTACGCAAAAGGGAAGGTAAAGGCCTCAGGCCCTGTGCAGAGCTGGCCCCGCAGATCATTCATTAAGAAAATTCCTGTGGACCTTCCATAAGCAAGGACATGCAAGTTGTAACTATGTCTAGCACCTAAAATTAAAGCCTGTTCAATCCCTCACTAATAATGAATTACAAATTTATCTTCACAGGCAGCAGAGCAGAGACAAGACAGGATCAAACAGTCTTCTACCTACCCAAGGACATCTACATAATTGATGCTTCTGTCACTCCCTTTTTCTGTTCTAACATTTGCCTTATCTTATATAAAATGTAGATTTTCCTGGGTCACACAAGAATGTAATCATTTTTTCCATTTTTTCTCACTACTCCCACTCTCTTGCCTTTTTTTCCTCTCTATATGCTTTTAAAATGAGGAAAATTCCAAATTGCCCTTGGGAAAAACATCCACAGGTCTGTCTGTGATTCCTGTCTTCCTGGTGTGTCTTCAACTTTGGCGTAATAAACCTCTAGTGATCGAGATTTTTGCCTCGGTCACTTATTTTGGGTTGACATGTTTTATAGCCACAGGTTCCAAACCAACTGGGAGATTGACAAGACAGGGAAAGGCATATAGAGATAAAGTTATTAGCTTTATTATTGATGAAGTTCAAATTGGAGTATGCGACGTATATGTATAAGCAAGTGGGCGTCCTAATTCCGGTATCCACTATTTGACATATTTACACCCAGTCACAGGTCACTCTGAACCTTATCCATGTTGGGGTTACCCCCACAAAAGTTTAGAACATTCAAGGGCAGACTTTGCTGTATACTTCCTGCAAGCAACTTACTCACAAGAGGGAGATGGGAGAGGAAGGAATTAAGTTAATCTTGTCTAGCTATACCTTTCAAACTCACAAATCAGATTAAATTGCTCTTCCCACCTTCCAGGAGAGTGAGTGACAGTATTATGAGAGGCCAAGAGTGCGAAGCAGTCAGGACCCCATCTATACAAGAGGAAACAGCAAAACAGTAAAGAAACTTTCCTTCCTACTGTGAACTAAAAATAAAATTCTAAGTCCCCTGCTGACTGAATGGACTCATCTTGGCCAAGGGGACCCCAGAGAAACCTTAAAACGGAGTTCCCAGCCATCATGGAATGGGAGGTATGAAGCACAATTGCACATGCACATGTTTTCTCTTTTCATAAATATTTATGACTCCTATAACTTGTTAAATATGTATATTTAGCCACCCTATTCAGTTTAAAATCCTGTTCCCTTTGTCCCTCTCTTGAAGCACGTGTTCTTAGCTTGTGGCCGGGAGGCTGTTCCCCAGCCTGCCAAAGTGGCCACTGCAGGCGGAGGCTTTATGAGAAACAAAGCTCTCCTTTTTCCAAATTATAAACCTCATTATTTATTCTTAGTTAACAAATTGGTCACCATGAAGGGATCCAGGGAGACCCTTAGTTTCCTCCAGCATGATTGGAGGTCAATGAACTGACATATGCATGAGCCCATTGATAGCTCAATTGTCTCCCTGACCTCGCTGGAAGGAACTTGGGTAAGCTCCCCTGGATCCAAGGTCTCCTGCTTTTGAGATGAAGATCTCAGAGACTTTATTTCTGTACACACCTTCCCTTCATTTCTCCCCAGTTCCAGTCCCTTCCATTACAGGCCCCAGAGGGAATGTCTTTGTTTGCTCGGGGTTTTGGGGGGCTGAGGGGCTACCCCAGCTTTCCCAGTTCCCTTCATTTTGGATTTGGGAGGGAATTTCTTTGTTGGTGCTGGGTTTGGGTCGGGAGAAACCTATTTGGACTCAGCTGGTCCAAAAAGTTTTGTGAGGATGCTCACATTATGAGCACTGGAAAGGACGCCTTCATAAGGTAAGCATGTTATCAAAAGTTTGGTACTTGTCCCTGAGGCTGAACCAGTGAGAACGAAGAATGAGGACAAGTGGTTTGAGGAAAAGGAAAGAGAAGTTTATTAATTTGCCAGCAAATGAAGAGGACGGCAGATTAGCATCTCAAAAGACTGCCATCCTGACTGTAAGCAGAAAAACAGGGCTTTTTAAAAGGGTTTTTTTTCGGCAGTTGGGTGTGGGGTCTACATGACCTGTGTCACATGTCATGGCTTCAGGCTTTTGTTGTTTAACTATAATTGGTGGTTTCTGTCAACCTTATCTTCAGTGACTATGATCAATCTTTATCTGGACAATTCTGTTGAGCCATATCCTGTGGTTTAAGATATTAGAAAACAAATGTTAGGTAGCTAGTGAGGGACTCTAGCCCCCCTGGGGACAAAGGCCAGTGTCCTGAGCAATTGCTACATCTGGGGGAGGAGGGAACACCCTACCAATCTGCCAATCAGAACTTAGCGTGCTAACTGCAGAGGAATGCAGAAGTATAATAGGGTTTGGAAGCTGACCTAGGACAACCTAAGGCTAATTATCATGCCATTAGCTTAAATATACATTGTGGTTCACCCCTCAAAATGGTCTTTCAAAGAGGCTCATGGTGATCCGTGAGATCCGCATGCGCAGAAAGGCTCAGATCATATAACTCCAAACTGTCCATCAAAGCGGCTCATGGTGACATCTCAACCACAGGGAGGGCCCAATCCAGACACTATAAAATAAGACCCAGACCTTAACCAAGGCCTTTTTTGTTACAAGAGGCCTGCTCGCCTGTTGTAACATATCTTGCTCTTATTCTGTAAACTAATATTTTACTCTTGCTCTATAATCCTATCCTTCTCTCCTCAATAAGCTTTGTTTAGTATTTATCTTGCTTTCAGTGTGTCTGGTCATTCTTTGGCCAAGAGCATGCCCAGAACTGACATTTCAGACTGCTAACCCGAGACAAACAGCAAAGAACATTTTCCTGCCCCTTTGATTACTGGGCCTATTACTGAAAACTTGGCCACTTGTCCATGAGGCTGAACCAGAAGAATGAGGACAAGCGGTTTGAGGAGGAAGGAAAGAGAGTTTACTTTGCCTACAAAGGAGAAAATATGGTAGACCTTCTCTCAAAATCTCAAATTTCCTGAAAATAGGCAGAAACATAGAGCTTTTAAAGGGAGGGCTCTCAGGTTCAGGCATTTACTGTGGTTAACTATTCTAATCTTGCTGTCTCTGCCAAAGACAAAGCCTATGAACTCTGCCAGGGGCCCACCTGGGCGGCTTGTGACACCTGGGAGTTTTTTTTTTAATTTCAGCATATTATGGGGGTACAAATTTTAAGGTTTCAAATAATGCCCTTGCCCCCTCTCCTCCCACAAGTCTGAGCCTCAAGCGTGACCATCCCCCAGAGGGTGCATGTCTCACTCATTATGTATGTATATACCTGCCCCTCTCCCCTTCCCACCCACCCATTACCCAATTAATGTAGTTCCTATGTGTCCACTTAGGTGCCGCTCAGTTAATACTAATTTTCTGGTGAGTATATGTGGTGCTTGTTTTTCTGTTCTTGGGATACTTCACTTAGTAGTATGGGTTCCAGCTCTCTCCAGGAAAATACAAGAGGTGCTATATCAACGTTGTTTCTTAGAGCTGAATAGTACTCCATGGTATACATATACCACATTTTATTAATCCATTCATGAATTGATGGGCACTTGAGTTGTTTCCACAGCTTTGCAATTATGAATTGTGCTGCTATAAACATTCGAATGCAGGTGTCTTTTTCATAGAGTGACTTTTGTTCTTTTGGGTAGATGCCCAGTAATGGGATTGCTGGATCCAATGGTAGATCCACTAGTATCGCTTTAAGGTATCTCCATATTGCTTTCCACAGAGGTTGAACTAGTTTGCAGTTCCACCAGCAGTGTAGGAGTGTTCCTATCTCTCTACATCCACGCCAACATCTATTGTTTTGGGACGTATCGATAAAGGCCATTCTTACTGGAAATAAGTGATATCCATTGTAGTTTTGATTTGCATTTCCCTGATTAGAGATGTTGAGCATTTTTTCATATGTTTATTAGCCATTATTCTGTCTTCTTTAGAAAAGTTTCTGTTCATGTCCTTTCCCCACTTTTTGATAGGGTTGTTTGATTTTTTCTTGCTGATTTTCCTGAATTCTAAGTATATTCTAGTTATCAGCCCCTTATCAGATGTGTAGGATACGAAAACTTTCTCCCATTCTGTAGGTTGTCTGTTTACTTTCATGACTATTTCTTTGGCTGTGCAGAAGCTTTTTAATTTGATCATGTCCCATTTATTTATTTTTGTTGCTGCTGTGATTGCCTTTGGGGTCTTCTTCATAAATTCTTTGCCTAGGCCGATGTCTAGGAGAGTGTTTCCAACATTTTCCTCTAGAATTCTAATAGTTTCATACCTTAGGTTTAAGTCTGTTATCCAGCGTGAGATGATTTTTGTGAGAGGTGAAAGGTATGGATCTTGTTTCAGTCTTCTACATGTGGCTATCCAGTTTTCTCAGAACCATTTATTGAAAAAGGATTCTTTTCCCCAGTGTATGTTTTTGTCTACTTTGTCAAAGATTAGATGGCTACATGAGGATGGTTTTATATCAGGGTTCTCAGATCTGTTCCACTGGTCAATATTTTAATAAGAGACTTAACCTGCTTTAGGGATACAGGCCAGGCTGCAGTTCCCAAAAAGAGTCAGGGAAGTTTTAAGGAGACAGAAAATCTCTTTGGCATTTTTTTTTTTCCTGGCCATTCTCTCTGTTATAGCTCTGGGGAAGGAATGCAGGTTTTCATTCCCAAAAAGGGTGGGAGTTTTAGAGAGACAAATCATAAAACCTTTCCTTGCCCCTTTTCTGACCTTAGCCTCTGTTACAAGCACAGTTATATAAAACTTTAGTTCTGAGGAGACAGACAGACTGGTCCACTGTCATCAGAGACTCCAGCAGCTAACATGCTTAAAAACTATAAAACATTTTTGTAAATATTTGGGATCCTAAATAAGCTAACCTGATATGATTTAAAGCTTTGCTGGCTACAATAAAAACCTTAAGAAACCTCTAGTGTATATGCATGCCCAATTAAAACAGACTATCAAGCCTTCCAAAACAATAAAGATCATTGTATAATTAGTATTCCACGTCTTCCAAATAAAATCAAGAGTCTCTCTTAGCCTCCCTTAACAAAAATAATTTAACATTAAAGGGAGACTCGATAAACTAGAAAAAAATGGTGCATGCGAAATATTTAAAGTTGTGTCTTTCCTTCTTCCCACCCTGTATCTCTTCCTTCTCCCTCTCTCACCCCTCCTTCCATCTCTGCTCCTTAAACAACTGTTTTTTCCTTCCAGACTAGTTTAAAAATGGCTCCAAATGTTAACTTTTGTTTTTCTTCTGTTTGAAAGCTCCTCTACAATGCCAGCTCCTGGAATGGGACACAGCTGCGTAACTAAACAGATTTATTCAAAGAACTAAGAAACTGACTAAAGAAGATATGGGATGATATGTTTAAATTTTGCTTTTTTTCCCTCATTTATCCTAATTTGGTTTTTTTCCCTCTCACTCCTTTGTCTGTCTCTAACAAACCATACCCCAAATTTCTTCAAAACTATCAGATTGGCTTTTAATTTGTATTATAAAACTTCTTAGCTTCAAAATGGGGACTAAGGAGATTAAGAATATTTTGCCCAAGGTATATTTCTTTAACATATTTAAATGGCTGCCAAAACCTCACAAATAAAAATAACTGCTGCAAAGCTGTCTTTTGTGGGAGAAAAAATTTACATCTGTAAAATACACACACACACACACACACACACACACACACATACACACACACACACATACACACACACACACATACACACACACACACACACACACACACACACACACACACACACGAGCTAGGTCTATCCTTTCCTGATCTAAAAACATTAACTGAGAATCTGAGTAGAAACATTTACCATCTATTCTATCCGAAGGCTGTTACCCATAAGGCTTCATTTGTATAACAAGACCACCCTTTGCTAACTAGTCAAGACTTTTCCTCTCTCCCTCCCAAAGTCTGTTTTTCTGTTTTTCAAGCCATAAACCTTTAATTTCCTGTCTTTTCCCACCTACTAGAGGCACATGAGGCTTTTGAACTTTGGTGTGTAAAGGGTCCCCTGGAAAACCTGGAGAGACTATTGCCAAAAACCCCATAAAGTTCTAAAGTTCTAAAGGTAATTGACAACAGTTGTTCATGGTAGATGGTTGTTAACTACAGAAGACTACCGGTTTCCACTGCACGTCTGGATAGAAAAGATGTGGTTTAAACACTGAGAAAAATGTCTTTATAAAAAAAGTGTATTATAAAAGCATTGTGTAGCATGATCCCATGGTGTCTTTCTCTTTTCTTGGGGTGGGTGGTGGTCCAAGTTTTATTGTTACCTGTCTAGATGAAGTTGGTCTCTTTATAAGCCCAGTGATAAACTACTATGATTTTATGATGTGCTGGCATCCGTTTTTGACTTCCTCTAACACATCCAAACCCCTTGAAAGGGCTTGGATTTTCTCTCTGTGTGCTTGAAGATATTAATATCCTGTTTCTTCTGAAACTCTTCTGTCAGGGTTTAGGCTGTGTGTGAGTTAGACAAAAAAAAATTTTTTTTTTTTTTACTTTTTCCATTTTCAATGACATGGTTTAAATCCAGCTATCCTTTTAGACTGAGGAGTTTTGCCAGTCCCATGGCTAGACATTTTCACCTGAACTTGTTGCTCAGGCAGGTCAGGTACTATCTAGATGTTTTAAGGTCACAAAACTACTGTTTCTGTAATATATATATTTTTATAATATATGATATTATATTAATTATAATATCATTATATTATTAAATATAATATAATATCATTATATTAATAAATATAATATAATATTAATATATGATATAAAATATAATATATAATATAACATAATATTATATGTAATATGTTATATATTATATATTATATATTTTTTTCTGTTAAAGGTATGAAAGAGAATTTATTTAGCTTTGTGAGATATTACTTTCACAATATATGTAAAGCCTGGCACAGGAAGGCCCTATTAATGTCTCAGAAGTTGCTAATAAGGTAAATATTTAGTTTGATTGTATGAAGCTTTCAGACAGTAAGTTTGAGAAAGTTAATGGTTATCAGGATTTGCATACATGATCACAATCAAAACAGTAAAATAAACCAAAGAACACCCCCCAAAACATAACAAATTACAATTTCTAGTGAAACATTTATTTCTATGCTATATTCATTTTTTTCTGACAAAAGTGCCCTTCAGAAAGCCTATGCTACATTCCTTTTGATCACTTATTTTCCACTTTATACGCTTTGTGCTTTGACCTTTTTTTTTTGAATATAGGTTACAAATAATCTTTTGTGTCATTTCCTCAGTTTTTTTTTTGTTTTTGTTTTTTTTTTGAGACAGAGTCTCACTTTATTGCCCAGGCTAGAGTGAGTGCCATGGCGTCAGCCTAGCTCACAGCAACCTCAAACTCCTGGGCTCAAGCAATCCTGCTGCCTCAGCCTCCCAAGTAGCTGGGACTACAGGCATGTGCCACCATGCCCGGCTAATTTTTTCTATATATATATTAGTTGGCCAATTAATTTCTTTCTATTTATAGTAGAGATGGGGTCTCGCTCTTGCTCAGGCTGGTCTCGAACTCCTGAGCTCAAAGGATCCGCCCACCTCGGCCTCCCAGAGAGCTAGGATTACTGGCTTGAGCCACCGCGCCCGGCCGATTTCCTCAGTTTTTTGTTTTTTTTGTTTTTGTTTTTTTTTTGAGACAGAGTCTCACTTTATTGCCCAGGCTAGAGTGAGTGCCATGGCGTCAGCCTAGCTCACAGCAACCTCAAACTCCTGGGCTCAAGCAATCCTGCTGCCTCAGCCTCCCAAGTAGCTGGGACTACAGGCATGTGCCACCATGCCCGGCTAATTTTTTCTATATATATATTAGTTGGCCAATTAATTTCTTTCTATTTATAGTAGAGATGGGGTCTCGCTCTTGCTCAGGCTGGTCTCGAACTCCTGAGCTCAAAGGATCCGCCCACCTCGGCCTCCCAGAGAGCTAGGATTACTGGCTTGAGCCACCGCGCCCGGCCGATTTCCTCAGTTTTTTGTTTTTTTTTTTTTGAGACGGGGTCTTACTCTGCTGCCTGGGCTACAGTGCAGTGACATGATCATAACTCACTGCAACCTCAAACTCCTGGCCTCAAGTGATCCTCCCACCTCAGCCTCCCAAATAACTGGGACTATAGGCGAGCGCCACTACAGCTAACTTTTTTTATTTATTGTAGAGATGGGGTTACTCCAGTAGCTTTGTAAATGAAAAAACATTGGAGAATTATGCACAAGTAATGGAGTCATTATTTCGCTGATCCTTATCTAATTTCAGGACAATTATGTACCTAAAACAGCAATTCTACCTAATAAATTCTTTCCATATCTAAACAGAAATGGCAAGAAAATAGAAATTATGGGAAGCCTATGATACTTTATGAGACATTGTATGCTTTTAATAGTTCAACGCTGGTAATATTTGATAATCAAGAGGTAAATTAATAGGCTAGCATTTAAAAAGTATACTTTAATAAGTATAAAGTATATAAACAATTAAGTAAGCTTGTGGAGAAGCTCACCAAGATACATAAATTAGGAGACACAAGTGTCCATCTAAATTTTCTATATCTCATTTTTTTTACAGAATGTTTATTAAAGTTGTTTAATATATAATTTCTCATTTTTCATTTTAGAAGTCATTTATTGTAAAGATAATTCTTTTGTCTGATGACAAATAGCAGCCACAGTAATCATTCTGGACCTCCACGATGGATAAATTTAATTTCTCCTTGAGATACAGGTTTCCTTCTGTAATTCTGAGGTAATGTTGTTATTATTTCTGCAGTGTCTGATAGACCCTGATACATCCGCAAATCTGGTGATTTACTTCCCTTAGAGTGTTGGGAAGTTGCAGAAGAGTGAGATGGTAGCCCTGTTGATCTCAAAGGTTCTGATATATTACTGGGTTTAGGGTTGTCTTTTCTGTCAAGGAATCTTATTAATGGAGTGTGTGGCTTGATTACCTGGATGACTCTGCTGACAGATGCCACCTTGCTGCCCATCATGACGCCCAAGAAGGAGCAGCTTCTGGGGCACAATGAGCCTTGGTGATAGTGGGAGCTGTGGGCAGCTGGGGGCCTGCTTCTATAATATTTTTAATACTTGCTGGATTTGACTGTGAGCTTATATTTTTGGTTTTGAGCCTCTGGATTCTGGGGTTAGGTAGTAAGCCATGGTGAGGCCTGGGAACATGTTTTCAGTGCCCAGACCAGCAGCTGCAAGACAAGACACAATCTAGCCCAATATGGCCCCTTCTTCCCTGGCCCAGCTTTGTCTCCTGGCTACTCTGGGAATGGGGTTGGATTTCTCAGGCATCCAGTTTTCTGTCCTGAGCTTTAAACCTGGTATGCAAATTGAGGACAGACAGGCCCTATCTTTCATAGCCACCTGGGTTGCCACATGGCTCCTTGAGACCTAAGAGGACTGGGGAAGACCTTAGAGATGGCACTCCTGTTGTAGTTTCAAAGTTCTTTTCAGTAATTTAAAATCTTCAAGTCCTGCTATGTAAAATTAAAGAAGATAATCATAAAATGTTGAAGTCATTTGTAAGTCAAAATACTAAACCATTAATTATTGAACATAGATTTAAGTTTATATATTTTGACATCTTATTTCTATGTGATATAAAAAGCTCAATATATTTAGATGTGCTAATGAAAATTGGGGATTGATAACAGTTCACAGTTACTTTAACTTCCTAGGTTTTTCATCAAAAATAAGTGTTACTAAGAGTTAACATTTGTAATTAATATATATATTTAAACTACTAAATATAAGAGAAATAATTCTATATACAAACTATGAAAAAAACTCGATGTGCTTTTTGGTAAAAAAGATTATAGGAAGACATAGAAATGTGACTTTTGTTAAATAAAAAATAATTTTGCTTAGTTTAAAGGTTTTAGAAATTATTTTAAATTAAATGAATAAATAATAGATAAAACTAAATAAATATAAAAGTTTGGGAAAGTGGTAAAATTTAAAAAAGGTTTATATAAATCTTACCTTATGGTCAAATTAATTAAGATGAAATAGATCTGTTTATAAAGTTTTATTAAATTAGCTTTAACATTTAGTATACCAATGCAAAAATAAAAATTGTTTTTTTCTTTTAAACAGGATTTTCAAGTAATATTATTAGAGATAGTAAAAACTTTTATTCATCCTTTTGAATAAACTGAAAAAAAAAGAGGAGGAGAGAGAAAGTGAGACAGATTCAGTTTGCCTCTTCATTAGCTTGTTTTTTTCAGTTTGTCTTTATTAGGTCTTATTGTTGGATAAACTGAGTCTCCTCTCTATATTGAGGAGTAAAATTTTTGCCCTTAAAAATCTTTAAATTATCACTTTGGCTGAATAAATAACTGCTATTTTATAGTAATATTGTTTTATGAAAATAAGACTTTTAGACCTTTGATATTTGACAAAATTTCCAAATTCAGTTTTTGTTTTTGTTTTTGTTTTTTTTTACCTCAAACTAGTTTTTTTTTTTTTTGAGGTTGAGTCTCACTCTGTTGCCCAGGCTAGAGTGCGGTGGCATCAGCCTAGCTCACAGCAACCTCAAATTCCTGGGCTCAAGCGGTCCTCTTGCCTCAGCGTCCCAAGTAGTTGGGACTACATGCATGTGCCACAATGCCTGGCTAATTTTTTCTATATATTTTTAGTTGTCCAGCTAATTTCTTTTTATTTTTTTAGTAGAGATGGGGTTTCGCTCTTTCTCAGGCTGGTCTTGAACTCTTGGCCTTGAGCGGATCCTGCTGCCTCAGCCTCCCAGAGTGCTAGGACTACAGGCATGAGCCACCGAGTCTAGCCACAAACTAGTTTTTTTAAAAAAATATTACAGCCACTGAAAGTCCAAGAGATACACATTTGGCTTATTCTGTATGCTAAAACTATATAGAAAACATTGTCAAATATAAAATGGTATTTAACTTTCTTTGGGTTATATTATTATAAACATGTTATTAATAGGTGTTCCAAAATTATATGAGATTACTAAAATTCTGATATGTTTTGGCATATGTTTTCAGTAATAATTATGGTTATTATGTTAAATTCTCATGTGCCAAAGAAGTAGCCACATTTCTTTGTCAATTGTCTCTTTAGCCACAATAATTCTAAGACTTTTGTCATCCACAATTATTGTTTTACTTTGATTCTTCTCAAAAAGTGGTTTTGAAATGACTACAGTAAAACATTTGCTTCTTCGAGGAAATTTATAGAAAGGACTCTGACAGGTACCTTTAATACAGGTGCAGTTGATAACTTTGGAGATTATACTATTTGAATTAAAAGAGAAAACTTCCATGACTTTAATTAAAAAGCTGATACGTTCATGAAGATTGCTAACCCAACCTCAAGCAAAAACCAAATCAATTGCATGGAATTAAACTAATTTTTAAAAATGACTTTTGTTTAGACATTACTGATTCTCTTTGTATTTTGTTTTCCAGAAGTCAACATCTATTTTTCCTTCTTTTGCACTATTTATAGCAAATTGGAAAAGCATATTTTCATAAACAGTTTGAAACATTTTTCTCTCTACTTGATTGCTCCAAAATTTAGAAAACCATTTAGAAATGTTTTATTTTATTGGCAATATGGTTATTTGCAGAAGTTTAATAAGAATCTGTTTTCTTTCATAACAGGACAGAATTAGAGATGCTGGTTATTTTACCAAGCCTTTGGCTGGAATGACATATTTTTCGATATGCCAAGACTGCTTTGAGGAATTAGGTTGATTTTATAAGGCCAGTAAAGACCCTTTGAAAAACTGTTCTGATACTTCATCTATAACATCTCCTGATCTGTGGTAAGTAAAGAATGTCACTTTCTGACAGATTTAGGAACCCCAAATTACTTTGGAACCTCGAGAAAAGAGTAATTTACCCAATTCATACAGGTATCTACAGGCAGTTAAACCCTTGGTTTGGCTCAAGAGGCTTTAAGTCTGACATCATATTTCTTATGAAAAAAAAAAAAATTCCAGCAAAGCCAATTTAAAAAGAAGCCTATGGCCAATGATTATTCTTACCGCACTTTAAGCAAATAATCAAGCTGAGTATAATGAGACTAAAATTTATTTTGCAGATAAATCGGTCCTACTATGATTTGTCTTTAGTAAAAATGGGAAACTGGAGAGAGTAAATTATGCTTCAAACCTGTTATGAAATCCTGTTGTCCTTTTGTTTTTGAGTTTTTAATTATTTGTCTGATTTTGGACTAAATCCTGGGTTATTCCTAGACTACACAAAAACCAAATCAATAACAACAACAAAACCCCACAAAAAACAAAAATACAAAACCAGGTTGTAATTTTCTTCATGATGTTTTTATTTGGCTCCCTAATGAAATAAGTTCCTTCCTTTTTTTCCATTCTAACACCCAAGTGCTCCTTTAATTGTCAAACTATTAATGCCATTTATCTCTTGTTTTACTTCCATAAAAACCGGAATCATGATATCCTAAAGACGAGAGATGATTCAATGAAGCCTGCAGGTCTTCCTCAGCTAGGGTCCCACTGGGCCTGTTAACCACTGCCAGGCCTGCTGCTATGAGGACACTCCCTGCCCCCCAGGTCTGGGGACTGTGCGGAAGAGGGGAGTGCTCGATCTTGTAAGGGCCAGCTTGAGAGAGAGAATTAGTTCAGACCCTCCAAATTGAGGATGGGCACAGAGGTACAGAAGTCTTTAAATTCCTTAACTCAAATGATTTTAACCAAATGCTTATGTTCTATATAGCTAATTGCTCAATGCTTATAGATAAGTTAATTTTATAACCTTGTTTTTGGCTTTTGTTTTCACCTATATTGCTTAAAATGTTTTAAGGGGTTAATGAATGCCTGTTCACTGCCATTCCTGTCTGGCCCAAAATGTTTAATCAACTCTAAACCTTTATGGCTGTAAACCTCTGCTCTTGGCCATAGGGATCCCACTGAAGGCCCACGGGGCAAATAGCCACTCCATCCAGGCAACTGTGGGACGAAATAAAGTGCGTCCGTCACTGCTGACTTGGGCGTATCTTGGCCAAAAGGGGGGGACTGTGAACTAAAAATAGAATCCTAAACTCCCTGTTGGCTGAATGGACCCATCTTGGTCAAGGGGACTCCAGAGAAACCTCAAAACTGAGTTCCCAGTTCACAGATGGGAGGTATAAAGTACAATTACGCATGTGCATGGTTTCTCTTTCATAAATATTCACGACTTCTCCTATAGCTTGTTAAATATGTATATTTAGCCACCCTGCTCATTGCAAAATCCTGTTCCCCTTGTCCCTCTCTTGAAGCATGTGTTCTTGGCTGTGGCCGGGAGCCCTGTTTCCCAGCCTGCTGGAGTGACCACTTCAGGCTGAGACGTCATGAGAAATAAAGCTCTCCTTTTTCTCAATTATAAACGTCATTATTGTTTTAGTTAACACTGTGCTAACTCTTCCCAATATCCATTCTTCTCTTCTTTATCTGTATTAGAACTCTCAATTTTGCTGAGCCCATGGCCACCCAGAAGTAAAATCACATTTCCCAACCTCCCTTGCTGGTGAGTGTGGCCATGTGGTTAAATCTGGGCAATGTGAGGAAGTGGAGTAGGTGTTGTGCAACTGCTAAAAAGTTTCCTCAAAGGAGGGGGTGTGCCCTTTTCTTTTCCTTTCTTTCCTTCCTTCCTGCGGTTTGTAACTTGGGCATGATAACTGAGGCTGGGGCAACTGCCTTGGACTGTGAGATAAAATGTGTATGGCAAGGATGATAGAGGAAGAGGACTGGAGAACCCTGGGCCCCCTTGGTGGTGGATTTGATTCACCATGTGAACTCCAGACTTCCCACAATCGAGAGAGTAGGGGTCGGGGAAGGAGGACATATCTAGCATGTTTAAGCCATTGTTTGTTTGTTTATTTCCTGCTGGACCCAATCTTAAGTAATTTATACCCTGTTACTTGGAAGTGGGGACATGCACCTCTCTAACAGAAACTGAAAATATGGCATTGACTTGGTCATAGCTAGCAGGCAGCTAGACTTTGCAGGCTGGCAGTCTGGTGGCTATTGCTCTGCAGAGAAAAAAACGCATCTGAAAAAAAGAAGCTGTCATGCTTTGAAAGCTAACCATCTGCCCACTGAGGAAGTGGTATGAGTGAGAACATAAATTAACTGAAAGTCTAGAATTTGAAGCCTTGCTGTTGGGAAAAGATAATCACTATAGTACTTCAAAATGAAGCGGTTATATGCAGGCTGGGAAAAGATAGCCCAAGCTGGAGATAAGCTGTGGCCCTAAGCATTTCAGCACCTCTTATTAAGACTTTTCTGTCAGACAAAGGTAGCCCAGTACAACAACAAATTTCAGATTACAGATGTTGCCTTTATGCTAAAATATCTTTTTTTTTTCCCTTTCTGAGGGCTTCTAGACAGTTGCCATTAACTTGATGGCTTAAAGGTCGTGGATACAGAAAAGAAGTGAATAAGTACAGACCAGACTTTCAGATTTAAAGACTCTGCACAGACGTGTTTGGTTGTGGGGTATTTATTTGCATGTGGGATATCTGGAACTGACCAGGCAAAGAGATCATATCTCTAGTAAGTTTTCGAAGGATTGTATTGACAAAGAAACCACAAGCCTGGCTGTAAAAGCCTGTGATTGCTCCACCCCTGAAGCCTAGGCCTCTAACCCACAGGCAGTGGGAAGTCATGCAGCTCCCGGGAAGGCAGTACTTTCCAGTGTCTGCCTCAGTTCTGAGGTGGAAAACAAGGGACCAGGAAGAACAGGCTAGATGGGGCAGTGGATGAGGGAGTTACTCCCTAGGAGAAGAATAGGGGAAATCCAGATGATCAAAATAATCACTTCCTCTGCTACCAGGGAACAATGGAATTTGTTAATTGTTAGGAACTGGTGACTGCTGTGTATTTTCCCTGCTCCCTCTTACCAAATCGTAGATTAAATTGCATTCAATCTGTTTCTCACTCCTCCATTGCATCTTGAGTGTGTTTGAGGCAGATGAGATCACCAGATCGCAAAAAGAGCCATATATAGAATTGACTGAGAAAGGGTTTGTCACCCAGAGATCCTGGACTTGGATCTGGAGGCTGTGCCTGGTTAGGACTTTGCTGTTGTCGTTTGAGAGAAGGGTGTGTGTTTGTCCTTTGGGGAGAGAAGAGTTGTCCACAGATGGTTGGGCGGCCTGAGGGACAGATTGTGTTAGAGACTGCAATAGGACTCCCTAATGTACATCCTTCCGTTTTTCCCCAGTGGGAAACTTGACTGCTGGACCTACAGGTGGTTTCCCAGCTGCCAGTGCTGCTATGATGGCCACCAGACTAAGTTCTGGCCAAGAGTATATGAATGAAAGTGGTTGGTACATTGGCTGAGACACGTCATTAGAGGGGAGAATGGGAATGCCTTTCTTTGTCCTTTTCCTCTTTCCTGCTGGCCAGAATGAGGATGTGCTCCCTGGAAGTGGAGGAGATGTCGTCAGCTGGAAAGTCATGCAGAGTCCACATGGTGAAGAGGGTGGTGTAACAGGACAGAAGGAAGCTGGGTTATTGATAATTGGGGAGCCCCAGAACAGTCGTGGGTTGCTTATGCCTATGTGAAAGGAAAATGTATTTTTGGATCTAACCTAACTAATACACATTTCCCCTTAGATTTATGTAATCAGGTAAAAAACCCAGTGCAGCATTTTAAGTGACACACAACAACAATATAACCCAACGGAAACAGCTTGAAGAGGAGGCAACATGGAGAGGTGAAGATGAGAATTGGAAATGTTTTGCATCCGATTTGACTGTCAAAAGACACGACAAATTGTGTTTTCTTTTCTCTCAGAGATCATTTCATTGACTCAAAGCACCTGATGTGTTGCTTGGAATTTGGGGGTTGCTCTGCAATTTGGCGCTATTACAGAGCAGGTGTGTGTTCTGATATTGGTGTGATCCTTCCCTGATGAGGGACCTTTCTCAGACACTTTCTCTAGAGATACTTTTCATAAGCAAGCTTTTCTTTCCTTCAACATCAGGCATAAATTGAATTTATTAACAGGCAAAACAGGTTGATTTGGTGTTAGAGGGCTATACATAAATAATTGAAATACTACATAAATGCCACATAAAGGTAAAGTATTTTAAACAAGTTGCAGTTACCAGCCCAGTTATGATATCATATAACAATAGAGCATCTGATACTGGCCACTTTAATGATCCATGTATCTATATTCTATGTATATTAGAAACATTCTTTCCATAATACATTATTCAGTGGAATTACCACATTCAAAAGCCTAATGCTAAAAAGTAATATTTGAAGCACTTAAATGTCATAAACATTTCAAATATATATGAAATAAAGAAACCATAATATCCTTTGTTTTAATGAAATCTTACTCTGAAGTGTGGAATTTAAAGAAGTTGGAAGTTTAAGTTCCTCTGATACAAGCCCTGGAGGGTGTGTGGAGCCCCCTGCTCACACAGCCTTCTCCCCAGTCCCGGCGTGTGCCACTTAGGGGTGAGGGGGATGCCCTGGGTGTGGGGTGCAGTTAGGCACACACCTCTCTAGTTCTTTGCTCTCCTGTAACATAGGAGGGGAAGATATGCTTTTCGGATCATACCATGTGCATGCAGTAAGAATCCTTTCTGTGAGTGGTATGTCTGTGAGTGGTATGTCTTTCTGTGAGTGCTCTGTAGTGTTATGGCCCAGGGTAGGATGAAGTACCTTTTGTATCTATTACTCTTCAGTTTGTTTGTTGGGTCTACCAGAGAGAGCCTGCAGGTGGGGGAGAGATGGAGAAGGGAGAGGAGAGGTGATGAGGGGGATGGGAAGTGCTAGGGTTACTCTTTATTGAGAGTAATCTGGTAAGAAAGTTCCTTTCTTACTTCCATCGAACTAAACTTTTCAAATAGTTAAAAAAATGACTAATACAATATAGCACGAGACTATGTAAAAGACTTAACTTAAGTCATTAAGGAGGGAACTGGGAAGATGGGAAAGACTGCTACACTTGTTAAATTAAAGAAAAATTGCTGGAATAAGGTTGGAAAATTAGATTCAAAACTGGTTGTAGCCTTACAGGATTCAACTTTGGAGTAATCTTTTTGCTGGACAGAAAATCATTTACGACTTACCAGTATTCCCCAAATTAACATCTAACTTTACAGAATATGGGCTACACTCAATAATATTAGTAAGTCAAACAATACCATATTCCTTATAGAATCAGGTGACTGTCAGGTAAGCTTGTTAGACAATGTTCTCGTATGACTTTGAAAAGGTACATGGTAATCTTTTTGTCTTATTTCCAAGTTTTAAATAACTTTTCTTAATACTTGTTTGTTTTTTTCCTAATTTCCAAACATCTTTAATTTTTTCCTTTTTTTAAAAACACCCACCTATAGTCCTTTATAAAACTGAGCTCTGTTCTATTTTCTGGGATACAGTGGTGAGAAAGCATCTACAGAGGTCTAGCTTCTCTTGCTCCATCCAGCTCTGTTCACTGGGATGGCAGCTCAACCAATCTGGTGTGAGAGGCGAGGACAGTCTCCCTCTGCCCCATTCTCGAGTACCACCTTCCCAGGACTTAGCTCATCCTCCTGTTGGGATGCTCTGACAGCGCTTGGTGAGGCTGGTGTCTGCTGTTACTTGATGCACTGCCCTGGGCAAGAGGGCGCAGGCGCGTTATTTGTTGCTCAGGACACAACCAGTAAGTGGAGTTCTTGAGCTTCACATAAGTTTACCTAGGTGTTTACCTTTTTTTTTTTTTTTTTTTTTTTTGCCTCTACATTTGGAAGGTGTTTCAAAGTACATATATCCAAAATTGTGCTCATCATCTACTCTTCTCTCTGTCCCTTACCATGTCCACCTCCTCAGAGTTAGTTCTTGTCCTTTTAAAAAACAAGTAATAGCTGTTGTTCCATTTTGTTTGAACATAATTACATGACAAAGAGCTTCCAAAGCAATTTCTGTGACAGACAGAAAAATAGTGACAGTGGCTGATGGTTTTCCTGTTTACAGCCAGCAATTTTGTTAATTATACTGTGCTTTATTACTTTCTGAATAAACACCTGAAGGACATGAACCAAACATGACGATTATGGTTGCATGAAGTTTCCTTGTTGCTTTTATAGTTTATAAATATTTCTGTCGTCAACTTCACTATAGATGTGGGAGACCCAGAAACCTCTCTGAAAGCAAGTGAAGGAGAGCAAGGTGAATTTATCACAAAGCCACCTCGCTGCACAGGTGTCTGCTGTATGAGATACTGAAGGGAAACATTTAATAGCACCAGTAAAATATAATTCAGTGGCATACTTTTTAAAAAGAACTTTTTACCTAGGGTTAATAAGTTTGGGGAAAATCTTAAAAGTTCTTCTTCAACATTTAAAAATGGTTTTTAGTCTAAGTAATAATTTTAAAAGGTTTTTTTCTTTTTTGGGGGGATGGCACAGATGAGGGATAAAAGGGTTTTTTTTAAGCATGAAATGAAATTTATCGAGGAAAAACAAGATAGGTTTATAGAGCAAGAGCAAGATACATTCATCACAGAGGAAGAATGGGCCCCTGTCATAACAAGAGGCCCTGGTTATGGGCTGGGATTCTGTTATATTTTATTTAATTTCTGCATATTATGGGGGTACAAATGTTTAGGTTATGCTGCCCTTGACCCCCTCCCCCCGTCAGAGCTTCAAGCATGTCCATCCTCCAGACAGTGCGCATTGCACTCATTACATATGTATATACCCATCTCCTCCTTCCCACTCCCATCTGCCCGACGCCTGATAAATGTTATTTCTATATGTGCACTTAGGTGTTGATCAGTTATTACCACTTTGCTGGTGAGCACATGTGGTGCTTGTTTTCCTATTCTTGAGATACTTCACTTAATAGAATGGGTTCCAGCTCTATCCAGGAAAATACAAGAGGTGCTATATCACCGTTGTTTCTAATAGCTGAATAGTACTCCATGGTATACTATACTACATTTTATTAATCCACTCATGTATTGATGGGCACTTGGGCTATTTCCACATCTTTGCAATTGTGAATTGTGCTCCTATAGACATTTGAGTGTAGATGTCTTTTTTTATAGAATGTCTTTTGTTCTTTTGAGTAGATGCCCAGTAATGGGATTTCTGGATCAAATGGTAGACCCACTTGCATCTCTTATTGGTATCTATCTCCACATTGCTTTCCACAGAGGTTGAACTAGTTTGCAGAGATAAGAACACTCATACACTGTAGATAAAAGGTTTTTTATTTCAAAGTTTTTGACAGACTCAGAACTAATGCAGCCTTTTCTTAAATTATTCCTGTAAAATCTGTTGGTTTGATTAGTGAGAACATAATGCGTTTTTCCAATATTTCACAGTGTCCCTCCGTCTCTCTTCTGTTTTACTTATACCCTTTGTGTTCTTTATTATGGCTGAGTTGGTGCTAGAACAAACAAACAAACCTGGTTTGTATGTGAATGTTGATGTGTCTGACAAGTATTTGAAACATGGCTTACGTGATTTTGGTGTTTTTCTTTTGCATGAAATTTTAAGGTGGAAAAGTTGACATTCTGCTTTTAATATTATGCTTCACATCCTTATATGATGTGAAGAATTTCCAAATAGTATGGTTTGCATGTAAGATTCATGGTCTAGACACAATTAAAATATTAAAATAAAAATTAAATATGATTCTTAAAGACTATTTTGTTTAATGGCAAGCATGTTTGTACACCAAACAATTCTATAAATATTAATCTTGATTAGTCTTCCTCTTAATATTATTATTTAAAATATATTTCATAAACATTTGTTGGCTCAAAAGGAATAATATTCTTTCCAAATTCATCTAGCCAATGCACTCTCTTCATATTTGTATTAACTAAAAACCAATTTATCAAACAATTTAAAATTTAAAAACTATTTTTATACATAAATGAGTGGGTTTTATACTCATTGTTAATCTTTGCTGTGTCTAGGGTCTTCCAAGATCACCCTCAAGCTCTGTGATTCTTTAGAAGGACTCACAGAACTCATAAAGGCTATTCTAATTACACAGTTGCAGTTTATTACAGTAAAAGTATACAGATTAAAAGAGAAAGATGCATTTGGCAGAGTTCATGAGAAACCAGACAACCACTGGGTTGTCCTCTCCCAGTGGAGTTGAATGGATAGTGCTTAATTCTCCCAGCAACGTGTATGTGTACTGCCAACCACGGTGGCTCATTGGAGCCTTAGTGTCCAGAGTTTTTATTGGGGATCGGTCACATAAACATGGAGTACCTACATGATGGACTTTGGCTACTCAGTTTCCAGCTCCCCCAGCGGTCAAACTGATGCAGTGTGGCCCAGAAATTGGTGAACAGAAACAGGCATTCACCATAACAGGCATTCACCATCAATCACATTATGAACTTATCACATGTTGAATTTATAGCTCAAGTTCTTGGATATAAGAAGATACTCTCATTAGGAAGGGAATTCCAAAGGCTTAGAGGTTATCTCTCAGGAGCTGGTCAAAGGCCAGTCATTTCTGTGGAATGTGCAGGGTTTGAACACCCAAGCCTACTGAGTTAACCCTGTACTGCACATTTGTGGAATTTACTCTTCCAACAGTAATCTCGTATGAGGGTTCGCAATGCATCTGAATGATATGGCTTGTTTGTATTACTGATGGTGTTAAATTATTAGCTTTGAAGGTCCCTTTAAGGTAATATGGTCATTGGTCATGCAGAGGTTCAGTAATGCCAGAAATGCATGTTGGAATAGGTATTGAGACAAAGGCAGAGGGAGACAAAGACAAAGTTGAAAAGCAGATTCAGACAGAAGAGGTTTTCCAATAGATTCTACATCTTGCATCTGCTTCCTGCTCCTTTTCCCTAGTAGCAGGTCCTCCAGAGTTAAGCCCTACAAGCCCTTTTCAAGTATTTAACACACACATACACACCCATAAACTAGACATTTCTCTTCTGAGTACTGCTCATGCACATTATGTACATACCATCACTGGAGTATTTTAAACCCACTTCTCTGTTTCTTAGATGTGTTGGCTTTCCTAGAATGGTGAAATATGAGGCATCATTTAGATGCTGTTATGCTAGGAAGAGCAGAAAGACCAGAATCTTATGACAACTCGATCACTTCTTCAGTCCTTATAGATCCCCAGGGGCTGTATGTATGTAAGAGAAGAAAAGCAAAAGTAAATGCAAATTCAAAATCAAAGCATTTTTTTTTGTTATTAACCAGGGCTTCGGGGGCAAACTCCAGGGCAGAATTCCAGTGAACTGGGCAGGATTACATGGAGAACTCTTTCTTCATAGTTCATTCATTCAAGAAACTGTCATTGAGTGCTATGTGTCAAGCATTGTTTTATATGATGGAGGTATAGGAGTTATCATAAGCCACGGTCTGATAGATAGAGAGGTTGATTTTTTTCAGGCTATTGCAATAAGAAAAGCACCCCAAATCTGAAGATAAGAGTCTCAGCAGGGCAGTTTTGCCTTAGGTGGGAGGGGTAAACAAGCTGCAGATGGGGTGACTTACAGTTGAAATGGTTTTAAAGGCAGGGGAAGTCTAGGCAGTTTTCTGAATAGGAAATGCTTCCTCTGTGGTTAGATAGTAGTTGGGGATAAACAGGTCTAATCTTAGCTAATCACTTAGAAGGCAAGATTGGGAAGTTGGAGGTTCTGAATCTGGCTTTGTGAACAGGTTTTGGCAAAAGGGGAACGGTTTCTGTTTGACCTTGTTAGAATGAACAAACCAAACCGCTGCCCTCATACAGATTACATTCTATGGAGGAAGATAGAAACAAAACAAAACAAAACAAAACAAAACAAGTAAATATGTAAATATGGTTAAGTGCTTAAAGGAAGGCAGAATCAGAATGCGACATTTTTCTTTATAATGGCATGATTAGGGACAAAGCCTCTGAGGAGATGGCATTCAAGGGGTGATCTAAGGCAGGGAGAGTGTGAGCCCTGTGGATGTCTGGGCAAGAATGACCCTGCAGAAGCGAGAGCCAGTAGAAAAAGCCTGGGGCAGAGCATATCTCTCTGGTGAGAGGCAAGGAGGCAACATGGTTGGGGGAATGTGAAAAAGGAGGAAAGCAAGAGCGGATGAGATCAGAGGGGTGGCTGGGGTGGGGCATGTGGGGCCTGTGAGAAGTGGGAAGCCCTTGGAGGCTTTTACAGTGGGCTTTCCATAAGCCCAGAGCCGAGGGTCAGAGACTGTGCTGATGCAAAACCACATCCAAGATACCCAGCAGAAACTGAATCAGTGTTACCAGCAGATGCCTGTTTTTATCCCAAATTTCTGTGCACTAAGTACTAGACCCAGTTAGCATCCCAAATCTGACCAATCATAACCTCCTAGTGCTTTCCTTTTTTTGGGGCAAAAATGAAGAGGAGGCGGGGTGGGGACAGTTCACTTTTATTTTTTCTCTTGCTAATGCATTGAGTTTAACAAACTCATAGCTTCTTGGAAGAGTAATAATTAACATTTGTTGATCACTTACTATGTGCCAAAAATTGTCCTGAACAATTTACATATGTTAATACAAAGTAGTTTGATTCTCAAACTTACACTTTGAATTAGACACCGTTATTAACCATATATTTTAGATGAGGCAAATGGGATCATGAGAAGTTTACTACCTTGTCCGAGATCTTCCAGTGGCCAAGTTGGGATTCAAACTCAAGCAACCTGGCTTAGAGCCTGCACTTTTTACCATCTTTTTATTGGCAAAGTAGCTGATGCTGTGGAAAATATATCACTTATATATCCCCTTGAGACCAAACAATTGACCTCACATATTCTTTAATGTTGCCAGACAAACTTACTAAGTGTGCCAAAGGAGGATATAATTCAGTTTATTCCAACACAATGCAGTGAGAATTCACCTCTGTGCTTGTTCCTTCTCTCTGATACTCTCTTTATAATACTTTTGTATAGACGGTCTATTAATAACTTTGGTCAGTGCACAGTTTTATAATGACCACCAGATGGCAGTATAACCCAACGTAATACAATGCCAGCATTGATAAAATGCTCTCTATTGAACAATTCTGCTTTCCTCCCGTTTTCATGATTCCACGCAAAAACACTGTCCATAAATTGAATATTCTGCCCCTTGATCCCACCGAGAAATTAGCTGGTAAGAATATTTCTTTCCCTTTTTCTCAGTTATGCCACAGGAATTTTTCCTGGGCACGTGGTGAAACCTGGTGGCTTCCCCGGCAGTAGCCACATGCGTGCCTGGACATCTACTGGCCATGTTTTCGCTTTTAGCATCCACATCAAAAGTTTATTTAGGTGAGGTGGTGGATATGTTAATCAGCTTGATTTAATTTTTCTACAAGGTGTATACATATCAAAACATCACATTTACCTCATAAATATATACAAGTATTATTTGTTAATTAAGAAAAGCTTATTAGTGAGGCACATCCAACTATTTGGGGGATAAAATGTTTCCTTTTTCAAAGAATTGCATCTAAAGCATTAATATTGTTATCTCGATCCCCAGGGATTTACTGAGGCCTTCGCCTCCTTCTTCCTCCTTAGGGTCCATAGATGAAGCTTAAAATTCTGGCATTTCTCCTTTCCTCTGGTTCCAGGAATCTTGGCTTCTTGATGTTGAAATTGGTGTTGGTGCTGTTAATATCTGCTATCTACCATGGTCTCACATTACCTGCAGCCTGAATCACCTGTTCTGCTCAGTCTGTTTCTCCCTTTCCTGAAGGACCTCAGGGATATTTCAGGTGTCATTTATGACAGCTGCCATGGCCTCCAACAGGGTTTTTTGTTTTATGCCAGAAAAACCTAAGAGTATTCTGCCTTGGTCAAGCCTCTTCTCTTCTAAGCAAGGTTCCTTAAAAAAATAAATCTATGAAGGAGTCAAGACAAGCAGAGAAGCAAAGTTTTGGTAAGTGTTAACAAACTCCTACATGGTCAACACCCATTTCCTTCCTACTTTCTTGCCTTAGCTGAGGTCTGGCTTTCTCTTGCAGATGCTTATATTCTTGTGGCCTTTCAAGGAGATGCTATTGCTGATCCCACACTCCATGTTCAAACCCAGGATCTTTACTTACCTATGCTAGCTTTCACCTTCCTCATTTTGAGATTTTCCCGGCACTTGTTGAAGCCTTCAGGACTTGCTCAGTCATTGCTGTATTTTAGGCCCTCACGTTATCATCCAGTGTCCCTGCTTTTGTTTGTCCTTCCAGAGCTTTCTGACTACCTCGCGCTAGGAGGACCAAAATCATGTCCTTCTACTTAGTAACCAATTATTAAACAGTTATTAGATTAGATTGAAATGATTATTATCTTATTTGTGGTTTCTAAATTAGTGATATCTAGTACACTGGGTTAGACTAGTAATTTTACAACTGGGTAGCATATCTTGGGAGTATACAGTTACAGATAGCTTACAGGGAATAAATCTTGAGATACTCAGTTTTCACATATTCTTTCCTAAAATTTGCTTGCCTATGAACCAGCCTGCAATCAAGGAATCACACTGGTGTGCCTTTCCCATCTCCTTTTCCTGATTATCTTTCCTACTTTAATGAGAAAAGCAGATTTCTCATCCATGCAGAATACTGCAGGTGTATTACCCTGATGTGTGAAAACCTTCACGATGTCAAACAGAGGGATATTTGAAATACGGTGCCAGTGTTGAAGAAAGCAAATAACTCTAATGACTGAATGGCCAATCATTTTGCAAATCAAGCGACTTCTCTGTGTCAGCTGATAGATTATTAATTTTTTGATAATAGATGACTGTGATAGTTTCAAACATATAACTGAAAAGGAGTCAAAGAATTGACTGACATTGTCAAAATAAAAGTTTATCCATTTCTATCAGCTAATTTATTTGAAACAATTTTGTCAGTGCTCACAAATAAAAATAAGAAATAGAAATGTATTAATGCCGAACACTCTATAATTAAGTAATATTTGTACTTAGATTTATGAACTAATATTCATTCTTAGATTCATGCACCTCATAGATGGGATTATATTTTTGATATCTGTCAAGTGATATGTTTGATGGTTACCAAGATTTATAAGTTACATGTTCTATTTTGATCAACTGTGAACATATAAAAATTATAATAATTAAATTAAGAAGTAAATTTTTAGTACTTAGAAATTTGTGGCTACAGAAAAAAATATAAATAATATACTTATTTTTGTTAAAAAAGAATATAAGGTAATCAATAAAATACTTTCAAGGACAATTATATATTAGGATAAATTTCTGTGGGAGAATGAAATATAAATACAGGTACAAAGAGCAAAAGGAATTTTGTGAAATTTTTAAGTTTAAAAATACCTTGTCTTTTAAAAATGTTTGATGGTGGGTGTCAAATTTCTATGGCATTTAGATTCCATTGGATACATTTAAGAGAGTGAAGTAGCAGTTTTATTTAAAATGTCAGTATTATAATGTGCTAGAAGTTATATCACTTGCAACTATTTAACTTAAGTAATTTCTTTAAAAATCTTAAATGTCAATTTAAATGTGTGAGAGGATATACAGTTTTTTCAAATCCTTTGAGGGTGCTTGTGAGTCAAATGTTTAGGCACCACATGGGTGTCTCTTTTGACCCCAGGCCTAAGTGGCCCCTGTAAGGCTGGTGGCAGGGGCCCCCTCCATTCCCCAGATCAAAAAAGAAAAGGCTCATGAGACCAGACCCGCCAAGGACAAAACTGCCAGGCCCTGCTGAGAGGATCCACACCCAGATGTCCACCTGGATAAGAACGTTTTGGCTCTTGGATTCCACAGATACCTCCAGCCCCTCCTAGAATCCCCAGCTCTTCCCGCCACAAGTCCCTAGCCCCGCCCAAAGGGTATAAAAGGCCTCAGCCCCTTCAAACTGCGTGACTTCCGGGGCCCCCCCTCTCTTAGGGCCCCAGAATCTCGTCCACGAGTGTGTAATAAAGCCACGTGGTTTGGCCCCCACTCTTTCTCTGTGTCTGTCTTTTCTTTTCACCACCGCCAAAAAACCTTACAGCCCCCTCTTTCCTTTGCCCAAGATAGAATATTAGAAGTTACTACTCGAATGGGATGAAGAGTTTACATATAAAAATATTAGAGGAAAAAGAGCCAAAGTGAGGATTTCCCCGTTGCCTCTACCCACTAAAAAACATGTCTTCATGCTTGATCTGACCAATCAGAGTAGCAGCACTCCTTCTCCCAGAGAAAAAGTGAGGTATCAGTTGTTGGTAGAAACATAGACGGCCCCAGGTAAACAAAGACACGTTTATCAGGCAGGATATTTTAACAGCTTACTGTTTTCTTTTCAAAGCTGGTTAAGGGCCACACCTTTCTTTGGAATGTGCAGGGTTTGAACAACTCTGGTCTGCTGAGTTAATCCTTTGCTGCACAATGTTATTTTCTCCTGAAACAGGATCTGCATTTCATCTCTTGGGCTGTAATCTCACCTGACCTCAGTTGCTTTCCTGGAGGCAAAGAAGGAAAGCTAGGGCAGATTTTAAAAAGGACAAGAAAAATCTTGTGAGTTACCTGTATCAGGTGTTATCTTTCTAGTTATTGAAGTAAAGGGGAAGCTGCTTGGCCTAGTAAGAGAGAGTCAGCTGCTTTGCTAGTTTGCATGATTCAGAGAAATCTGGGGTTTAAAATTCTCAGTATCATTTGATCAAATATTCCCATATTCCCTTTCAGGTCCACATCTTTCTCTCTTAAAGCCTATACCAGCTTAAGAGACTTCTTAAGGTTTGTGTTCAGTCTTCTTTTCCAGTCTGCTACTCTTACAATTAAATCCGGTGCCTGGTTTTCAGCAACATCTGTGTTGATTACAGGTGATAAGGGTCTCCCATGGTGCTCTGTTTTCATAGTATGTGTTAAATTTACTTGGTTATCCTGAGTCTGTCAGTTTTGTTTGAGAATATTTTTAAAGCCATTTATAAAAGCCAGTTCACTCCATACTTTTTATAATAACCATTTCCCCCACAGCATCCAAATACTACTTTGCAAGCCAAGGTCTCACTTTACACTGGCACCTTATCCCAATCTACTGCCAGAGAAAATTTTAATAATTGCCTATTGTATGTCAAGGATTATCACCACTCCACTTATTCCCTATAACAGTATTGTTATTGCTTCTGAGAGTCTGCTTTCTGGGCCAAGACTTGTACCATCTTTCTCAATTTAGATTCTCTTGGATAGCATGGCCTGCAACAAATCTTACATGCAAATATGTACTTTGAGATGTGTGATCAGGGAACAAGATGTGAACTTGAAAGGGTGAGAGAAAATGGAAAGTCAAGCCAGGGATATGTTATTGAGCTGATTACTTTGTCAACTAGAGCTTGATTTTGCTGAGGACCATCTAAGACACCATGTACAAGGTGCCTCATAATTGTTTGCCTAAAGCCCAGTTCCACAGCTCCACTAGCTCCTCCAAAATATTGATCAAGAGTGTCCTCAAGGTGCGATACTTTGTAAAATTTGAAACAGCTGTTTCAGAAAGTGAGCGATACATCATCTTGCTCAAGTGTGTTACCACCATATTGTACTTAAACACAGCTAATTGCCACAGTAATGGCTGGTACGAAAAGGTGCCCTGAGAGGATGTGAGATGGCCATAAAAGATGTCTTACACATTTGGGAACTGGTAATTTTTCTACACTACACACTGGCTCATTGAATAAGGACTATGATGGTTGGAGAGACCAGGTTGGAGCAATTTTGAATTGACTACTCATACCAAAGTGACAGAACAAAAGCAATACTATACCCATGAGCAAGTTTCAGATTAGTGTCAATACCAAAAACTTGAAAGATAGATTGAATATGATTTCACTCGTACCTAGATGTAGGTATGAGGGATTTTGCAAATATAATTAAAGTCCCCATTCAGTTCACTTTAAGGATGAGAGATTATCCTGAATAATATGAATGAGCCTAACTTAATCAACAGGCAGGCCTGCAGACACAGAGCCCCAGATCTGGACCATGACTGTCAAAATGCCTTTGAAAAACTAAGGTGGAGTCTTATGACTGCCCCGACTTTGGGGTAGCTTGACTTACAGAAAAAAAATTAAATTATATGTTCATGAATAACAAAGAATGAGGATTAGAGTCTTAGTACAGATGCTGGGAGATATTCTACATGAAAGCCCCTGGACAATACTGTAAGAGGATGGCCCCCTTGCTTCTGGGCAGTAGCAGCTACTTGCGAGTTGTGATCAAAGACTGTGTCTACTCTCAATCCCTCCACCCTGTCACCAGCTGAAAAGAATGGGCCTTTGCAACATGACTCTTTAGAGGGTCTGGAGGCTGTCTATTTTAGCAGGATGGATCTGTCAGATCAGCGATGCCAGAGCCAGATGGGGACCTTTTCAACAATGGGAGCAGCTTTGTGGACAATATACAATGAAGGGCTGGATAGGCCTTGGTCATGGAAAGACGCATACTGGAAACAATGACACTTATGCCTGAGACCAGAGCTCTTCAGTTATTCAGAGAAAAAATAGGTAAACATTTATATGGAGTCTAAATATGCTTTTATGGGGGGAGGAGGAGCAAGATGGCGGGAGAGAAACACCGCCAGACAGAGTGTCTCTGCAAAAAAGACAGTTTCTAGAAGAAATTAGAGGAAAGAAGCAAGCAGAAGAGTATACATAGGCTGAGGGTCAGAAGGAGGGGTACCAGAGACTATGGGAGACTCCACAGGAGGAGGTTGCAGACAAGAACTGGAAGCAGAGACCTCCTGAGTAGCCTGGAGACCAGTGGCAAGGGTAGGTGGAGTGGTTAACTTTTCCCTGCCTTGCATCTTTCACTGCTGGTGGGCTCCCAGGTGGGTGAAGAGACCTGCAGACACCAGGCCAGAGACAACTAGTGCCAGTGAGCCATAACCCTGTAGCGGACGTGGCACCAGCTCCCAACTCCCTTGGGGCACCTCTGTGTGCACAGACTCGAGCCATGTGGCAGGAGCCATATTGGGCCCTCCCCCGACCCTATCCTTGGCTGCCGAGAGAGATAATATAGCCACCAGCTGGAGGCATTGCCAGGGAATGGGACATACCCTTTTGGGGGCCTTCAGCTGACTGAGGGATACACAGACTGTGAGCTCCCTACCTGCCAGCCCTTCTAGGTACTGCTGAACAAGTGATCACAGGAGAGTGGGGCAAACCCCGAGGCTGAGAGACATCAACCCAGCTTGGGTTCCCATAGGGGAATTAGGACTGGCACTCCTCTCCCTGGTGGGGACAGGGATTGGACACCGGGGCCCAGAGGTCAGACCTGCGGACCAGATCCTATGTAACCAGGTCTCACATTGCCCGAGGCACAGAAGGGATATTCGTGAATGAGCCTACTAAGATGTGTGGGCCTTTAAAGGCAGATCAGCATGCTTAAGGGCAACCCTCTTCCCAAGGCAGGGCTGTGTGCACAGCTACCCTGTGCAGGGAAACTCCCAGGCCGCATCACACCCAGGGGAGACCTGGTGGTGTGAGGTCCTGCCTGCTGGCAGAGGCCCAGGAGTAGCTGTGGAGTTGGGGAGGGTGGAAAGGAGTGGGGCCCGCTCCAGACTGCAGGTCTCAAACAGCCTGACCCCCACATGCAGACTTTCTGACTGAGTAGGGCCATTCCAGCCCCTCCCCGACAGCTTTTCCAGGAAGCAGAGAAAAGAACTTTGACCCCTGCTAACAGCATTTGTGGTGCCTGAGGGCAGGCTTACTCAACCCCGTTCCACCCAGATTGACCCTCAGACCAGCCCTCACTGAGGTAGAGAATGAGGACACACCTGGAAGTCCCAGGGACCCACCCACCACCTGAGGCACTAGAGTGCCTCTCCAGAGGAACAAGAGCTGGTTATAGGACACAAAAACAACAGTGTAGCTTGCTTCTCTGAGCAAGCACCACCTACTGACAGGGAGGACATTCTGAACACCTTTTCACAGCACCTACTGACTCATCATACAGGGTGTGGTTGAATCTCACCCACAAACACCACCTACTGGCTCAGAGACCAAACAGGGCATGTCATTACCCAAAAGAAAACCAAAAGGCAAGAAGCAACAACTGATCCAGATGGGAAGAAATCAGCGAAGGCACTTTGGAAATATGAAGACTCAAACGGAAAGCACACCCCCAAAGAGGAACACCAGCTCTTTAGAAATGGACAGCAAACAAAATCAGACCACTAAAATGACAGAAGAAGAATTTCGAGTTTGCGTTGTAATTCAATGACTTGCAAGAAAAACTGGATAATCAACACAAAAAGAAAACACAAAAAGACTCTTAGACCTGGAACAAAAATTCACTAAAGAAATTGAAACAATGAAGAAAAGTCTAACGGAACTCCTGGAAATGAAGAATCAATTCAGGGAACTACAAAACACAGTAGAAAGCCTCAAGAACAGGGTAGATCAAACAGAAGAAAAAATCTCAGAGATTGAAGATAATACTTTCTAATTAAATAAATCAGTCACAGAGATAGAATAGAGAAACAAGAGAAAAAAGCAAAGCCTACAAGAGATGTGGGATTCTGTGAAGAAACCTAATGTGAGGGTTATAGGGTTACCCGAAGGGGAAGAAGAAAACACTCTAGGGTTGGACAAGCTATTTGAAGATATAAAAGAGGAAAATTTCCCAGATCTTGGTAAAAACTTCAATATACAACTTCAAGAAGCTCAGAGGACATCTGGGAGATTCAATGCAAAGAGGAAGATGTCACAACTTGCAGTCATCTCATGGATTCATTCTCCTGCCTGAAGCCGTGGTTCGCCTCTTATGAGCTACCTACATGAATACACACAATGGGGGCATGATGCTTTCATGGATTTGGTGAGACCTCATTTAAGAGGAACCCGTTTGCAAACTATTTATGTGTTTGAAATAATCCAAAGGCAGAAAGGCAACCCTTACAAGAGAACCAACACATGGGGACCCACCATTTTGATGATTGGAATTTCACTCAGGTGCCTAATCTCATATTAGTACATACCGTATCAGACTGGGTAGAGGCTTCTCCTACCTGAATGGAGAGAGCATCTGAAGTTACCCGAATCCTTATGAAGGAACTCACTCTCAGATGGGCTCCCACCAGTAGCTGGTGGCCCACACAGGGCCTTCGCCGAGTTCCTGTGTATGTATGCCAGTGCAGAGCAGGAAAAGTGCTAAAAGGATGACAGGATGATGGGCATCAGCTGCCCAGGGAAAGAGGCCAAGCAGATGGAGAATATCAAGCTGGTTATGAATGCTTTGGGCAGGAGAAGCAGAGACAGCTCAGAAGTTCCCCCTCCTACAGGAGGAATGTCAGCTGGCACCCCAATAGCAAGGCTGAGCTTCAGAAATCTGGGACCAAGAAGGAAGAGACCTGGAAACTGATGGAGGCAGACAAAGCTCAGACAAGGAAGGTCAAGCTGTCTTTGTCCTGGGAGTACATGAAGGCCATCAGAATGTTCATCTCCTTCCTGAGCATCTTCCTCTTCTTGTGTAACCATGCTGCTGCTGTGGTTTCTAACTACTGTCTCAGTCTCTGTACCGATGACCCTATTGTCAACATGACCCAGGAGCATGGTAACATTCATCTGAGTGTCTATCGAGCCCTGGGAAATTTGCAAGGTACTGCTGATTGGCCACTCGATGGTGATGTCCATTAGGGGGAATCTTTACTTCCAACCATCTGAACCTAGATTTGCAGCAGAATGTCCTGTGGTCACCCCAGAGCTTCTTTGAGCAGACACCAGGGCAAAGCTGGTGAATCAATTCTGTGATAAGCGGGACATGGTGGACTCAGTGATCTCACAGGTCATCAGGATGTTCATAGGAGCTCTTCCTCCATACAGAGTGATATGGACCCTCCTTGGTATTGGAGATAAACTAGCAAGTAAGCAAAACCCTACACATAGATTGGACATTGCGTGCAATCTGGAACGGATGCAGGAAACCCATCAAAAGTGGGATAAGGTGTTGCTGCTTGTCCTCCTTTAGATAATAGTAGACCCCAGACGCAGGCTTAAGTAAGCCCCTAAGAAATAGTTTATGAGAGACACTTCCTAGCACCCTAAGCTAAAATATAAGCATAAGTGAACAAAGCAACATATCAGATACTAAGACTTATGCATGAGTTTTTCCTCTTTTACATTTCACCCCAGTTGGAAGCAGAAAAGTGGAAGAAGGGACCTTATGAAGTACCTCTAAAAACATATACCTTGTTGAAATTGTCAAGAGTAAAACCTTGGGTCCATCATACCAGAGTAATCCCACTGAAGATGTGAACCCAATCCTCCAGTGGAGGGGCAAGCCTTTAGGCGATCTAAAGTATCTATTCAAGAAGAAGGAAAAATGAAAATGCTGATTTTTTTGTAACTTTTCTTTGATTATTTCTTCTGCCTGGAGGATAGGCAGAGAGACAACTTCTTATTGAGGATTTCCTGGGTTATTGCCTCTTCTGCTGATCTGTCTTACTGCTTGGCTTGCCATCCTAGACCTCATTTGGAGAAGGTATTCCTGTGTATGATTTCCGAATTTACAGAAGCCAGTCTCTCGGATCACTGACAGGGTTGCAACCAATAGCCCTGTGCTCAGAGGTCCCATGTTACTTTTTTGCCCAGCCCTGTATGAGACATTGCCTACTAGGTAACAGTAAAGACCTGCAGTCCTACCATCCTTGACATCTTAGATGTCAAGCCCGGTAAAATCTCTCTTATCAGGTATCCTCCAGTTTGTCTTGTCAGTCCTCACAGCGATAGTTGTTGCTTATACCCCCTATTCCACCTGGTAATCTGTTGTATTGTTTATTTTTGTAAATCTACTGCCAAAGCTTTGCAATGGCATAAATAAGTACAAACCTTCCATCTAAAACATTGCCCCAATTCAGCAGGAATAGCTCAAGACTATGAAAGGATAAAATTGAGAGTGCGGAATGTGTAACACAGAGAGTTGCCTGAAAAAAGAGCAAAATCATTTACACGTTGTATCTTTAAAAACCACATCCCCACATTTAGGGAATTAAAACCTATACCCTCTTCCCAAAGCGAGTAATCAGAGGGGCAGGAGATGGGTCAATGGAGGTCCCTTGTGTTTGTCAGAGATGGGGTTGGTCAGGACCGTCAACTATAGTTAAGTAGCACTAGCCCCAAGGTAAAAGAACTATTAAACTCCTTTTAAAAGTTCTGTATTTCTGCTGATAGGGAGGACTGTGTACTTTAAGATGTGCATCAGGCATACTCCTCATTTGCCGGTAAATAAACTGCCCTCTCCTCTAAAACTACATGTCCTCGTTCTCCTGATACAGTCTCGGTTACAAGTTCCAAACTTTCATGAAAAATTTGGCACCCTGTGGCTTCCACACTAACTCTGTTTTTGTCTGTGCTTAAACAACATTATGAATTAGTTTTTTATTCTCTGACTTCATTTTTCTCTGACTTCAGACAGTCACCGAATGACCTTGTCTGATCGTTGGTTCTTTGTGAGATTGTTTGCTCACTGCCCAGCAGTGAGCACCAGGTCACCTTCTCACAATTCCAAAGCCTGGAAGTGTCAAGGCAGTACCCAGATGTCAGGACCTGCTTTACTTCTTACCTGTTAAGTCATTGCAGAGAATATAATAACTTCTTTGTCACTTGATAGAAGAGTTTGGTGGAATCAAACTGAACATTTGTACCTGGTAAGTGTTGATGAGTGTATTCATGCTGGATGACTCTCTAGTCTCTAATACCGTGCCTAAGACCAGTGTCTTATTTTTTAAAAACTGGACAAATATGTGGAAGTTTCAGTTATTAAAAGGAACACAAAGAGGTACTAGGTAAAATTTGAAGTGTCTGTCACTTGGATTGTCTAAACATTGGACAACTACCCCACTACTCCTAAAAAGTATACCATTTTTATGTTGCTCATGATTAGTATTTATTTCAAAGAAGATGAACTGAGTAGAGATGAATGATATACAGAAGGCAAGGTAAGTACTTGTACATTATCAAATGAAGGATTGTTATGGCCCAGCCCCACAGGACCGGATGCAGAAGACTCAAGCTGATTCCACCTCAGTGATTTCGCACACTTGGGCCGACACACATAAGACATGAGCAGAGACCCGCAAGAGAAAATAATATTATTAAGAGGTTTCCAAAAAGAATGAAGACTGTGACTTAATTCTTTGAACTCTGAATGGCGACTAAGTGTCACATGTCACTGAATTCAGTGGCTTCAAAAGTAACAAGAGAGTGTCATTGGATCTTTTGGGTAGATGCCCAGCAATGGGATTGCTGGATCCAATGGTAGATTCACTTGTATCGCTTTAAGGTATCTCCATATTGCTTTCCACAGAGGTTGAACTAGTTTGCAGTCCCACCAGCAGTGTAGGAGTGTTCCTCTCTCTCCACATCCATGCCAGCATTTATTGTTTGGGGACTTTTTGATAAACGCCATTCTCACTGGTGTTACGTGATAGCTCATTGTGGTTTTGATTTGCATTTCCCTGATGATTAGAGATGTTGAGCATTTTTTCATATGTTTGTTGGCCATTCTTCTGTCTTGTTTTGAAAAGTTTCTGTTCAAGTTCTTTGCCCACTTTTTAATAGGGTTATTTGATTTTTTCTTGCTGATTTTCGTGAGCTCTAAGTATATTCTAGTTATCAGCCCCTTATCAGATGTGTAGGATGCAAAAATTTTCTCCCACTCTGTAGGTTGTCTGTTTACTTTCATGACTGTTTCTTTGGCTGTGCAGAAGCTTTTTGGTTTGATCATGCCCAATTTATTTATTTTTGTTGCTACTGTAATTGCCTTTGGGATCTTCTTCATAAATTCTTTGCCTAGGCTGATGTCTAGGAGAGTGTTTCCAACATTTTCATCTAGAATTCTAATAGTTTCATACCTTAGGTTTAAGTCTGTTATCCAGCATGAGTTGATTTTTGTGAGAGGAGAAAGGTGTGGGTCCTATTTAGCCTTCTACAAGTGGCTATCCAGTTTTCCCAGCACCATTTATTGAAAAGAGATTCTTTTCCCCAGCATATGTTTTTGTCTGCTTTGTCAAAGATTAGATGGCTGTATGAGGATGGTTTTATATCAGGATTCTCAGATCTGTTCCACTGGTCAATATTCCTATTTTTGTGCCAATGCCAGATTGTTTTAATTACTACAGCTTTGTAGTATAGTTTGATATATGGCATATTAATACCTCCCATTTTTTTTTTTTGTTGCCTAGAATTGCTCTTGATATTTGGGGTCTTCTTTGGTTCCATATGAAGCGTAAAATTACTTTTTCTATATCTGTGCAGAATGCTGATGGGATTTTAATAGGTATTGCATTGAATCTGTAGATCAGTTTGGGTAGTATAGACATTTTAATGATGTTGAGTCTGCCAATCCACGAACATGGAATGGATTTCCATCTGTTTACATCCTCTGCTATTTCCTTTCTCAGTGTTTCATAGTTCTCCCTGTAGAGGTCTTTTACCTCCTTGGTTAAGTATACTCCTAGGTACTTTAATTTCTTTGTTGCTATTGTGAAGGGAATTGAGTCTTTGATTTGGTTCTCAATTTGATTGTTGTTGGCATATATGAATGCCTCTGATTTCTGTGTATTGATTTTGTATCCTGAAACTTTACTAAATTCATTTATCAGTTCCAGGAGTTTCTTGGTGGAATCTTTGAGATTTTCTAAATATAATATCATATCATCAGCAAACAGTGAAAGTTTGATCTCTTCTGCCCCTATTTGGATACCTTTAATTCCACTTTCCTGTCAGATTGCTGTAGCCAGGACTTCCAGCACTATGTTGAATAGAAGTGGAGATAGTGGGCAGCCTTGTCTGGTTCCAGTTCTAAGTGGGAATGCTTTCAATTT
>VSMD01032103.1:0-26405 GCA_008750895.1 Mirza zaza | reverse complement strand
CCCTCCCCTCCCCTCCCCTCCCCTCCCCTCCCCTGTCCTCCCCTGCCTGTCCTCTTGAACTGTGCTTGGGGGCGCAGGAACACATGGGATTCGTTTCCTCCTTGGCTCTGAAGCGTCCTGACGTTGAAAAATGTCAAATAAAATAAACCGGAGGCCACTGCCTTCTCTTAGGCTGGCTCCGCGCTCCTGGAGGCCGTGAGCTCCGGCCTTAAAGAGACACTTCCAGCCTCCGCCCCCGCAGCCACCCCTGTGAGAAGGAGCCCCGTCCCCTGCTCTCCAGCTTGGTGGATGCACAACCCTCAGACCTCAAGATACGTCCCCCAGCCACCTTTCAGGGACGAGAGTGCTCTTGCTGGGGGCACTGGGTTTGCACGACTTGGGCTAGAGCAAGAAACGCTTGTGGATTCGAATGGACAAGAAGGGTTGCCCCACTTCTCACTTCTCCTGCCTTTGTCCTCTCTGCCTCCTGGCAGTCCGTTAGACATCCCACCCGGGGGGCAGCTGGACCAGGCCTGGCTTTTGCCCATGGGACACAGGACAGGGTCAGAGAGTAGTAGGGGACCAACTTGGGGAGGACCCAACGTTCAAGTTCAGGAAGGAAACCCCGTTTCTCCCCTTAAAGGACTTCGGATCTAAAAGGGAAGTGGCGTGTTCACTGGGGCTGCAGTAGAAGAGGCGCGTATGGCTGAAGTAGACCATGGCTGTTGCCTCGCTGGGGACCATGTCTAACAATTACAGTGCTGCCCTGAAGATTCATACATGTAGCCTTGGCTGATACTTCTCTGTACCGGGTGCAGGCAAAGGAACACTCGGGTAATCCTGGGACCCGGAGTTCAATCCTAAGCACACCCCTCTAGCTTGCTATGTGGCACAGAGCAAGTCTCCTGACCTCTCTGAGTCTTGGTTTGTTTATTTGTAAAGAGGTAATCATTTTTTGCTTTGTGAGGATAAGGTGGAAAAGAATGGTAAGAGTGCTTTGAAAAATATGAAGGGCTGCTGGTTTGTAGTATACTGTGATCTCATCTTAACGTGCTACTTATTTAGCTGGTGGCCTCTGTCTTAATGAGGGGTTGTTAGAGTATCAAAATAAGATTTCTTAAACTCGGCAGTGGAACGCTTTGAATTTGGGCCTTATGTTGTACGGAACGATCTTGTTTTGCTTTTTAACACTGTGTTGATGTTCTTTTCGTCCTGGGGCATGCAGTGAAATAAACAGACTTTGGAGAACAGGCATACCACGGACTGGCAGAGTGCTGTCGTGGTCTAGAGGGAGGGCTCACAGCTAGACTGCCCAGGTTTGAATCCTGTCTCTTCCTCTTCCTCGCTGTGTGAGTTTGGAGGAGTCCTTCACCTCCCTCTGCTTCAGTTTCCTCATCAGAAAAATGTGGAGAGTGACGGCGCCTGCTCTGTAAGATTGACATAGGATGACATTAGTTAATATTCTTACTTTAGGTATCACAAGTGCTCAACAAATGCTAGCTACCATTAGTTAGCCATTTGACGACAGACATGGGCAAGTTGATGGACCTCAGCTGTCATGTGCATACTCTAAATGATAAAACGATATTTGAAAAAGTGTGTGTTAACCTTCGTGCTTGAAAATGACGTTTCTGATCCTCACCGGGAAGATGACACACCAGGCTGTTTGCCAAGCGTGATGGATTTGTCCTGACCCATTTTTACCTGTTCGTGCAATGTTCTTACGTGGCAAATGGTGCCCATCTGTGGTTTGGGGTCTGGGCTGAGCGCAGCATGTGTTGTGCAAATAGCTCAGCTAATCGCACACAGGATCACACAAGTGGCAGTGACCTCCTTCCCACCATGACGCCGCTAAGTGGGCTGTCCGTCCCTCATCCGAATGTGTTCCTTGTATAGGAAGAATGTCCTGGGCTGGATATCCCCAGCCGCAGACCTCGGAATAAAGGATGTGAGTGCAGGTGGTTTATCTGGCAGGTGATTCCGGAAAGCGCTGGTAGGGAGCGAGGAGGCGAGTCCTCGAAGAGAAGGAAGCCAGCACAGGCTAACGTTCATGTGCGGGTCACTGCTGTGGGCAATGGGGGCTTCCGATTTCTGGGTGCCCCACCCAGAGGACAAGGAAGCTTGGATATCTATCTTCCAACTCCCATTCATCATTGGCTGAGGGCAACTCCCAGGGGGCACTGAGTCTGCGTTTCCAGCCTGCTGCATACAGGCTGGCAGAAATCCCTCAGGCTCAGCCACAGGTGCCTGCCGTGCCTGCAGTAGTGCTCGACTGGTGTGCACAGGAATGGTGACCACAGAGGGGACATAGGTGGGGCAAGACACCACCCATCATAAAGAAGGAAGAAAGGAAGGAAAGAAGAAGAGAAAGGAGAGTGTGGAGGTCCGATGGGAGGGAAGGGGTAGCTTCGGAGAGCTGCTGGCTCTTAAAACACCCCTGAATTCTTAAAACAAAATAGCGGACAGCACTCCTCGGTCCTTGTGGCGTTAATTTGGATCGCAATGTCTGTTCAAACCCACAGGGCTGGGGAAAGATTGGCGTGAGCCAGGTATTCCAGAGGGGCTGCTGGGTTTATGCTTGTTGCCATGGCAACGAACACCGACTGAGGAGTGGGGCCCCTCCTCCGGTGTGTCCTAGTAACCTACAATCGAGCTGCTGGAGTTTTCACTGGGTGTGATGACACACAGTTTAGTTGACAGCCGGGATGGATAAAGGGTGAAGGAAGCTGCAGGGATGAGTTTGGCTTCCCACCCCCACCAGCCCTGCCCACCTGTCTACCTGTCCACTCGTCTCTCCTCCTCAATTCTCAGCTGGGCTTGTGTGGTGCCTGGCAGTTCCATGCCGTCTGATATGACAGAAAGAGCACATGTTTGAATGTAGGACAGGCCTGGGTTCAGATCCCAACTTTGAGGCTTTGAGAAAGGTGTTTTGTCTGTTCTGAGTGGGAATAGTACCATGGGAATAGGATTGCCGTTAAAACGTAGTGGGATATAGTGTATACAGTACACGCAATGTGCGGTAGGTGCTCGGTAAATATTACCTCCCTCCCCTCTGTTTGGCTCCTAAAAGAACCAAAGCTATCAAGGCCATCTGTGGAATGGAATTTTCCCACCTGGGTGGACATGTCCAGTTGCCCACTTATCTTTGCCAAGTCCCCTCCCTCCTGGGAGCCTTCCCTAACTCATTCCATTGCAATACGATTGCCGTCTGACTCTGGGTTGTCCTAGAACTTGTGCGCGTATTTGTACCATAGTAACTTGCACTTTCACGAGTCTCTGACAATTACATCGCACGTATGATTTGCAAAACACTAATGTAGCTTTATCTTATCTTAACACTGTGAATTAGACATTCTTTCCCCCAGTTTACAAGTGAGGAAATTGGAACTCAGCTGACTGGCTTGGCGGGATTATATATAACTTGAAAGCAGCCACCCAGAGCAGAACCCGTCCCGTGCGCTTTCCTGTCCACCCACCGCCTCGCTGTGTGCGCCGTGAAGCCTTTGCCCCTCCGTGTGCAGCCCTTAACGTCCCTGAATCCTGGAAGCATGTCAGGGCCAGGTCGCATGCCTGCTGCTGGAGTGGGAGCTTCCCAAGGACAGAGACCCCGTCTTCTCCTCTCTCTATGTCTCCCCTCAATACCCAGCAGTGTAGGTTCTCAGGCCACACTGTTGACCGACCAATGAAGCTTTGTTAGAGACCCCCCTCCTGGATGCCCCTGTGTGACCTCTTCATCTTCCAGGATAGGGAATTGCTCTGGGGAGCCACAGAGTGGCCACAGCCAGCAGCTCTGGGCCACGGGCAGAAGGAGCAGCCCAGTCCTCTGTGAATACAAGTCCTTGTCTGACTCCAGCTCAAAGGCTGAGCTGTACCAGGATGTTCATGAGGGGCCAGTTCTGGCCTCTGGGCTATCAGATGTCTCTGGCCAGGCAGCAAAAGACCATTCACTGCAGAAGAAAGGCCAGCAGGCCAGGCAGGCGGACTTACCCACTGAGCTGTGCATGGGGGGTGCCCCAAAGAGGCTGCAGGGCTGAATCGTTCTTGCCTATTATACATCAGGGTGACGATGGAATGAGCACAGGCAGATGCATAAAAGTCTAGATTTGCAAAGCAGGCAGGAAGGAAAGAGTAAGAGAGACCCAGAGAGACCCAAAGCACGTAGCTACGTTAGAGAAAGGTCGACACGCACTGAGTACGCAGGACAGGGTCGTGGAGAGAAGGCAGGACGGGCTGATGTGGGGACGTGTGCTGTGGATGAACAGAGCCAGCACATTCGTGCCGTGCACGCCAAGGAGCGGGAAGGAGAGACAGACAGACCCTGTGTGAGACCCATCCAGACACGTGTGTGAGAGGTGGCCGGACACAAAGGGGCTGTGTGTGCACGAGAGCGGCCGGTTGAGGACATGGGGCCGCGGATGTGCGGGGAGTGCCGCAGCCAGACAGGCACGGAGTGTCTGAGAGCTTCAGGGACCTAGCCAGAGAGGGGTGAGTGACCCGCTGCTCAGCCTGCGGCCTGCCCCAGAGCAGGGTGGGTGTATTCTCACCAGCCCGCCCCTTCTCTCCCTTGGCCAGCTCCTTCTAAAAGGGGTCTGAGTTGTGCCTTGTCTCTGCCTTCGTGGGGGGCATTCCAGCCTGGGAGACGGGGCAGACCTCCGACCTAGTTCCCGCTTGCTTTTACTGACTGCTCTCCCTCTTCCACCTCCTTCCCCAGCCCCTGTTCCCATTGGTCACCGTCCTCAATCTGTTAGTCTTCCTCTACTTCCAGCGCCTGGCTTCTGTCTTGGGCCCTGTGGGCTTGATGACAAGGGGCGGTTCAGGAATGACACTATCTACACATGCATGGCCATGTGGACAGGCTTGGGTGGTGGGACTTCCAGCAGCAGCAGTTCCCAGCAATGCTGACGTTCTGCCGAGTGTTTTCAGGGGATGAGGGACAGAGCTTATTGCCTGGCTGTCAGTTCCCCCTCCCCAGCCACAGCAAGCCTCTGCAGAGGAGCCCCAGGATAACTAGCTGCCCGTGCCCATGCTGGAGTGAACCTTCTCCAGATAGTCCCTGTTTTATGGATTTGGCCAGGGCGAGGAGTTCCCCAAGTGAGGTTCCAGCTAAGAGGTCCCACCCTTCCCAGCTCTGAGCAGGGACCCTTTCGTCTGGGAGGCGGCAGCTATATAATCTCTCATATCCCCACCAGGCCCCGTGGTTAGTTTCCTATTGTTAGGAGGACGAATAGCAAAGTAGATGGAACATTCTGGGGCCCAGCTGACCTGGATTTATTTTTCAGTTTGCTACTCACCAGCTGCGTGACCTCGGATGTCACCGAGCCTTTTTGTGCTTCAGTGTCATGGTCTGAAAGGAAAGATGGTGATAATGCCCACCTCATTATGATATTTTTCATACATTCAATACTTGTAGAGCACCTGTTATACACGAAATATGGCAGATATGGCAGGAGAGAAAAATAGGCATCGTTCTTAAACTCACCGGTGAGAGAGAAATGGCGAACAAGCAGATGAGTAAATGCTCAGCAGGGCAGGTGGTGCTGTGTGCCATAGGAAAACAAAGCAGGGCGAGGGCAGAGAGCCACGGAACGGGCAGGGAAGGCTTCTCAGGTAAACCATGCACATAACTGGGGATGGAGCCGTCCAGGCAAGAGAAGAGCATGTGCAAAGGCCCAGAGGCAAGAACGGCATGTGTGCAAGGAGCTGCAAGGAGGTCAGTGTGGCTGAAGCAGAGCAAACAAGGGGCAGAGGGGCCAGAAAGGCGGTCAGGAGGTAGCCAGGGGCCAGGGTTGCTGTGCCGAGGACCGGCTTTCCTCTCCACGAGAGGGGAAGCCACCGCAGGACTTCAGGGAGAGCGTGATAGGATCTGACATGTTTTGCGAAATGTCTGCGTGGCTACTATGAGGAGAACAGACCACAGGGACTCCGGGGAGGACCAGCATGGAAAGGAGACCGCTGCAGTCATCCAGGTGAGAGCAGAGGGGGCTGGCACCAGGCTGTAGAGGTGCAGGAGGGGAGAGTTTTGAGGATTAAAGGAGATGCTATATTGACAGTGCTTTCTCAATAAGTTGTGTGGGGTTTCAGTTCTATTCCCCAGAGGTTAGGGATCTAACTCGGTGGTGGAAAAGCGAGGGTAGGGGGTGCTCAGGTTGTTCTGACGTAACTGCTCTTGGCCTGGAAATCTCCTGCAGTAGAGGAGGCGTGTACACACTCACATACACACACACACACACGTGCGCATACACGTGCACACACGCACACATACACACACACATGCACACATGCGCGCACACACATACACATGTGCACACGTGCACACGCACGTGCACACACTGGTATCTACTCGGTGGCCCCAGCAGAGGGTCTCTCCGGCCCGTATTGGAGAGGCAGCCGCTCTCCCAGCTCCCTTCCTATTTTCCCCTGTCCCCACGTCCTCAGAGCCACGCAAGGACACTGGCGTGTTGGGCCGGTGGGAGCAGGGCGTTAACCTGGGCCCGCCAAGGCGGCAGCTCGCTGTCCAAGCTGTGGGAGGGGGTCCCCCTCTGCCGCCCCCCAGCCGTGCAGTGCTGAGGAAGGCAGGTCTCCTCAGAGGCTACATCAGTATTTGCCGAGCAGTGCCGCAGCTGGGAGCAGGACCCTTCCTCCGGCTGGCTAGGCGCCACCCCACCGCGGTCTCAGCCGGGCGAGGGGCGGGCTTGGGAGCACTCCGTGAGCATCTGCTGCCTCCAGCGCCCCCAGCCCAGACCCTCCCACCCGCCTGCACCCCGAGCCCCAGGCTGGCCCCGGGAGGGAGCTGGCAAAATCCATGGCATTGACTGGAAACCCCGTGAGGGGAATCAGGACAGCTTGCTTGTGGGGAGGGGATTTGAGCTACTCACTTGCCCCTTCTCGGCCTAATTTCCTCCTCTGTGAAAAGGAAGGAGGTGAGCCAGGTGATCTCTAAAGGCCTTCGCAGCTCTGGGCTCTGGATGCTCCGACCACACCAGCTGGGGCTGTCCCAGGCTACCTGGCGTCTCCTGCAGGAAGGGCCTGGAGGTCGGTGAGGGAGGACGGCAGCCTCACTGGATCCGCAAAGCGGAGACGCTCGCCGGGCTCGGGCACAAGGCGCCGTGGAAAACACAGGCACTGCTGACGGGTCAGGAGATCCATCAGAGATCCCTGACCTTGACCTCATGTCCTCATGGCTGCCAAACCTGTGAACAAACTACCTGAGGCGAACTGTGTGGCCACTGAAGTTTGAAAGCAAGTGTAATAATAACTCGCCTCACCGTAGATCACTCGGCTGTTTGGAAATAGAATAAAGTCACAGATGTCAAAGTGCTTTGAAAACTTCTGCTACACAAAGGCTGGGAGTGATTTTTCTAGGCATTCATTTCTGTCAGGCTCACAACAGACGAGTCCCTCAGGGCTCAGTGGGGTTGTTGGGGCTCCCGGGGTGGGTTTTAGGGAGCTGGGACTAGGGATGTGGCCAGATAATTCCCCATAGATCTGCCACAGCATTGACTCACAGAGGTTCCTCACCCAAACCCTTTCTCGCTCCTTTCCCTGCCCCTCCGCCCTGGCTCTTTCTGTTTCTTATCTTCCACTCCATGGGTAAAATGCCGTCTGTTCTGTCTGTCCCGCCAGGACGCCATCAGCTCGGCCCGGCCAGGCTGTGCAGGGGTCTCAGGCCCAGCCGGGAGAGGTTCTCTGACCGGCCAAGACTAGCGGCGGGCAGGGCAGGGCAGGGCTTTTCCCGTCCAAGGAATGAAACAGCCTCGTAAGTGATGGGAAGGAGAAGGCACGAGGCCAGGTCTAGGGACAGGGTGGCGGATGCCTACCCTGGGACCCTCATCCTCTCTCAGGGGTCTCATTTCTGGGGTTCACCAGGAAAGGAAGTGTGTGGTCAGGCCCCAGACAGGTGACACTGGGACTCAGAAACCCCCAGGCAGGTGACACTGGAATTCAAAGCACGGGAACTCCCTGGCCAGTCTTTCTCTTTCTCTCTTGCCCCATCTAACAAACCACGGCACCCTTTGGGATGACTGCCAGGGAGACTACCAGGGCCTCCCACAAATGATCTCTGGATGTCTCTGTTGGAAATGGACCGCTGGCCATGAGGACCTTGGGCCTGAGCCAAGGTGACTCCAGAGATCCTTGGAGGTGAGGAAGGTGGGGGAGGGGAGAGGGAATCACCCCCATCCTCCACACGAATCTGGCTGAGGGACCTCATGTGCATTAGTGTGGGTTCTGCCCTCAGCTCTGGGCATTTCTTCCCCTTCCCATGCCTCAGTTTCCCCCTTGTAAAGAGCCCCTCTGATGGTGCTGGCACGGGAGACAGATGAGATCATGGCTCCCAGGGGCTCTTTGAGGAGAAGCAGCAGCGGCACACAGAGGAGGCCTATCTGAGATAGACTGGCCTTTCTCCTCACTTTTTCTTTGGCTGGGTTTTCTTTCTGGATGAGTGCCTGGCTCCCAGCTCCCTTTCAGCAGGTGTCTGCCCCCTCAACCATGTGTCCCTCAGCTGTCCCCCACTCTCTCTGCCCCAGGCCACAATCATGCAGCCTGGGACCCAGAAAGAAGAGCTCAGAGTCACCCCTGCGGGTCCCCCCACCGTAGTCAAGGCAACTGGGCCCCCATAGTCCCCCACTCTGCCACACCCCCACGATGGGCAAGGTCAGGGCCCCTTCAAGCGCAGGAGTTGCCCCGGTCCACAGGGGAGGCTGTGTCTTCCTGTTTTCACAAAAGCCCCCAGACAGGCCGGGCGCGGTGGCTCAAGCCTGTAATCCTAGCTCTCTGGGAGGCCGAGGTGGGCGGATCATTTGAGCTCAGGAGTTCGAGACCAGCCTGAACAAGAGCGAGACCCCATCTCTACTATAAATAGAAAGAAATTAATTGGCCAACTAATATATATAGAAAAAATTAGCCGGGCATGGTGGCACATGCCTGTAGTCCCAGCTACTTGGGAGGCTGAGGCAGCAGGATTGCTTGAGCCCAGGAGTTTGAGGTTGCTGTGAGCTAGGCTGACGCCATGGCACTCACTCTAGCCTGGGCAATAAAGTGAGACTCTGTCTCAAAAAAAAAAAAAAAAGCCCCCAGACAGTGTTTCTCTCCAGTGCTGCTGTCCAATTACCCAGAGTGCCTGACCTGCGGGCTGCAAATAGCAGGTGCTAATTTGCATGCTATTTATTTAAGTAGGGACGCCTCTGGGACCCTGTCCTTCCCCTTTAAAAGGGGACCTGTCCTTCCCACTCTAGCTTCCTCCAAGCAGCATGGTAGACGGTACCATGTGACCCTCACCATGCTCATTAAGAAGGAAAGAGGAACCTATAGAGGGAACCTCAGAGTCTGTTGGGTTCTGGCAGCTCTGGAGTCCATCCCAAGGAGGAGGTGGTTGAGAGATCCCCCAGCCCAGACTCAGAAAGCTGAGCGCCTTTCCGTTGGGGTGAGGTGCTGGCCGAGACGTGTTCTCTTTACGGTCTCTCCCCCAGTCCCCGCATGGGGTGTGGCGCAGGGAGAGGAGAAGGGTGCAAGGGAGGGTGGGCAGGCCACGGTATGAGGACAAGAGGTAGGGCCACATGGGCTCTGGGGGGCTGTGAGGGAATATTCAGGGACAGTTCAGTTCCCTGCACAAGACCCCCATCCCTCCAGGGAAACCCCCGTGCCCTGCTCCTTCCAGGCCTCCAACCTCCCTCCCTCCGGGCTCTGCCCAGAAAGCCACAAAGGAGGAAACCTTATGGAAAACCTACAGCTAGATCTGGAGGAAAACATCCCCTGCTGATGACATTCCTTGGGCTGAGACAAAGTCATTTTATTCAGGATTCCATGCTGGCTGGGGCTAAAGAGAATCCCTGATGGCGCGTCGCTGTGAGCTGTTCCCCAGACGGCAGAGCCAGCCCCAGCACAGCTGCACGGACAGGACCTCCCTGGAGAACGGGTGGCCTCGCCCTCCCTTGAGGGTGCTAGTGAGGAAGGGAGGCCCAGGACAGGAGGGCCAGGGTAGGGGCTTGGTCCAAGACAGCAGCCTGGGCCGAGATGGAAGAATATGCTGGAGGGAACCAGCCGCCTTGCTCTGATCCCCCTCACAGCCAGTCTGCTTGAGAGAGCTTGGTCGTCTTTTTCAGGTCTGACCGCTCAGAACAGGGTAAAGGGAATAAGAATCTACTTGCGGCCGGGCGCGGTGGCTCACGCCTGTAATCTTAGCATTCTGGGAGGCCCAGGCGGGAGGATAGCTCAAGGTCAGGAGTTAGAAACCAGCCTGAGCAAGAGCGAGACCCCGTCTCTACTAAAAATGCAAAGAAATTAATTGGCCAAATAAAAATATATAGAAAAAATTAGCCGGGCATGGTGGCGCACGCCTGCAGTCCCAGCTACTTGGGAGGCTGAGGCAGGAGGATTGCTTGAGCCCAGGAGTTGGAGGTTGATGTGAGCGAGGCTGACGCCATGGCACTCTAGCCTGGGCAACAGAGTGAGACTCTGTCTCAAAAAAAAAAAAAATCTATTTGCCCCTGCCCCCATGCTAGGGATTGGTCTAGGATCACTGCAGCCTCTTGCTCCCCTTTGACTTCAAAGCGTATTTGGAAAACTTGGCCACAGGAAGCACCCCCAGAAACAAAGACCCCTTCCCCAACCCAGACTGTTTAGGGATCCAGAGATAGAGGTCCCCGCCTCAGCTGACGTTTTTCACCCTCTAAGACCTGTGGTTCATCCCTCCTGAGCTGTGGCACGGGCACAGGGCAGTGGCACTGAGCAGCCAGAGGACATGAAGCAGATCAGTGTCAAGGGGAAAGCTGTTCCTGTGCCTCAAAGCGCCACAGGCCTCCTTAAAGGCAGAGGGCAGGGGATGCGGGGAGAAGTTCAGGGGTGCAAAGCTCTCCCTTAACATCTATGGAAACCGAGGCCCAGAAAGCTACAGGGGATGTGACGATCAGCCTAAGAGAACATGTGTGACCTGAATCTCTGTGTGTGGCTCCATCACATCTGGCGGCCCGAACACCAGAGACAATGGCCCCGTGGTTCATGGTCATCTTACTTCAGTACTTTGGGGGGCTTTTAAAAAAATTGCTGGGCCGGGCGCGGTGGCTCACGCCTGTAATCCTAGCTCTCTGGGAGGCCGAGACGGGCGGATTGCTCAAGGTCAGGAGTTCGAAACCAGCCTGAGCAAGAGCAAGACCCCGCCTCTACTATAAATAGAAAGAAATTAATTGGCCAACTAATATATATAGAAAAAATTAGCCGGGCATGATGGTGCATGCCTGTAGTCCCAGCTACTCGGGAGGCTGAGGCAGGAGGATCCCTCGAGCCCAGGAGTTTGAGGTTGCTGTGAGCTAGGCTGACGCCACGGCACTCACTCTAGCCTGGGTAACAAAGTGAGACTCTGTCTCAAAAAAAAAAAAAAATTGCTGCTGTTATTTTTGTTGCTTAAAGAAATGACAGGTATAATTCCATTCCTAAAATGTAGTCTCCCCAGTTTGCCCAGTTCACATTGGGATTGGGACCCACCTATATACACGTAGCCCCTTTTAGGAGCAAAGAGTGAGGACTGGAGGAAGCAGGGTTGGGTCAGCAGTCTAGACCCCATGCCACTCTCCTTTCTCTGGAACAGGGAGAGTTAGGTTACCAGAAGGACTTTGAGGGGAGAGTGGCCCAGCGGGAGGGCCCGGCTACTGGATCCCACCCTTTTTCTTATCCTGCACTAAAGCCTTCCTGTCTTGGAGTCCTTTTCCTCATGGGTCAGCTGAAAATGCGTCCTGGCTAGAGTCACAGATCCTTGCCTGGTGCGACTGTTCTTTCTCCCCCACAATCTTCCCCGAGCGAGCACACACCTCTCACCGAATCTGTGGTCTCTTGAACGCTGGAGAGATGCTAGGTCCCACCACCTGAGGTTGTCTGTAGGAACATCGGAAAGTCCCACCATCCTACCCCCCTGCCCCTTGTAAGTAGAAGGTTCCTCTGGCAATAGGTACCTGCGTCTGACCTTCATCCCCCACCACACCCCTCTGCAGACCTTGTTTTAGGCAACGTATTTATTGATCCCATGCTCCGATTTTTAGTGATTTCTAAAAGCCCGGAAAGGGGACAGGAGGAGGCTGGGAGGAAGCCCTTTATGGAGAAGGTTCTGCCCGGCCACCCCAACCCCGTCCCCAAGCCAGTACCCACCCGTGCACATGGGTGCCCTGCCCGAGAGACCTGGAAGTGCCAGGATGCTCACACCCCCTTCTGCCTATGCCGCCAGAGTCAGAGCTCCCAGGGGACCGCAGCTGGCATCCCAAGGGTTAACTCCGGAGCAGCCCAGGTGGAGGTCGAGGCCCCCCCAGCCCGGGTCTGCACCTCGGGGCACCGGAGGCCACCGGAACGGTGGAGGCTGCGGTGGCTCTTTGTCTACCTGCTCTGGGCGTTAAAGAGCCCGCTCGCAGCCTGCCTCGCCGTGGCTTGGGACAGAAGTCAGCGACGGGGAAATGGGGCTCTGTCGCTTTAAGTGCAGCTGGAGCCGTAAGTGCGAGTCGGGGTGGTGGGGAGAAAAGGGAGCGGGGGGCAGGCGAGGGCTCGGTTTCTGGCCCTCCGCGTGGCCCGCGGCTCGTGCGTCTCCGGGCGTCCGCGGGGTGCCGGGCGAGAGCCGTCTTGGGGTGCGCTGCCCAGCGTGCCCACCGGGGAATGGCCGCGTGCGCCGGGGAAGATGCTGCATCTGCCCCTGCCCGGGTCGGGAAGGACAGGGAGCTTCCCCCGCAGGTAAGCCCCCGCCGGCCGCGGCGCCCCAGCCCCGCCAGCGGCAGCCCCGGGCGGTGGGTGTGGGGTCCTCGAGAAGGAGGGTCTTGGCGGCGCTCGCCTTCTGCCGGGGGGAGGAGTGCCGGCGCCGCCGGAGCCCCGGGCTCGCCGCGTTTGGCCTGCTGGCATTTGGGGCTGCGGTGGGTGCCGAGGGGCACGGGGAGCGGAGAGCGGGGAAAGGCGCGCAGACTCCCCGGGGACCCGGCCCGAGCTGAGACAATGGCACAACTTGATGGAACTTCCCCGGTGCTCGCGGTGTGCGCGGCTGCGGCGTGGGGGCTGGGGTCGCGGGGTTGGCGGGGCTCCTGGGGACCCGGCCGGTGGCAGGAGGAGCGGCCCGCAGCCCCAGCCGGCTCAGCCGAGGCCCTCCCAAGCCCCGGAGGCCCCGAGGGTCGTCTTGGGGTGAAACGAGGTGGTGGAAGCGACGGGACCTGGGGGGAAGGGAGGGCGCGTTGAGTCTGTGACCCCATGGCTAGCCGGATCGCTCCGAGGGGGAGTGAAGCCTGGGACTCTGCCCTGGGAAAGGGCGCAGATCCCAGAGTGGGTGATGTGGGGAGTCGCACTGCGGGGGACGGCAGGCCGGTCCTGGCAGGTGAGGGCGACACACGGAGACCCCTTCAGAGAGGGGAAGTGAGTGTGACCACAGCCGGCCCGGCCCCTCTGAGCCCACTTGGAACTGTGAGAATGAGGAAATCCCAGCAGCCTCACAACGAGGGCTGGGGCTTGCTGGTTTTGGGGGGAGCTTCCCACCTCACTGCTCTCACCCCAATAAACACACCTCTTGCACTCAGCCTGCCTGAGACCCGGACGTTTGGTGGTTGGGAAGCTGAGTGAGAGGCCCTGTGCGGGTGCTGGGTGGCCTCCCACAGGTCCTCTCAGCCCCACAGCCCAGACTTGCACCCATGCTCCTGCTTCCTCTTGTTTCCTGGGGAGGGGGGAGCCCCACGTACCCCCCAGGGGCTCAGGTGCAGCTGTGCACACAAAGGCGTGGGGTAAGCCCTGGACAGGGACAGGCACCTTCTTCTCAGTTCCTTCCCCCCGCAGGACAGTGGGCACTGGGAGCCCCTGGGAAGCCAGAGTCCTGCTGGCCCCAAATGTGTTGTCCCCTGTCCCAGTATGAAGGGCTGCAGCTCCTCTGGAATGTGACTTGGGCCACTTTGCTAAAATGGCTGCTGGGGGAGGGGGTGTCATAAAAGGAGCCAGTTCCTGAGCAGAGAAGAGACCCATTTAGGGATCCTCACCTGAAGGTGCCATCTTGGGCTGAGTCCCGTACAGGTCACAGGGCCCTAAAGAAGGTAGGAGAAGGGGCCTCTGTAACCTTCTCTCCCTTTTCCACCATGGCCACCCCAATTAGAACCTACTTGAGATCCAAGAGAATAATTATAATTGTCACCCACCCGACCTCCTGCGCTGGACTTTCTCCTTATGTTCTTTGCCTCCCCCACCCCTGGAAGGTGTGAAAATCCTCTAAGTGACTCCAGCGCCCTTTCTCTGAGCCCATCCCTCTTTTCTTCCCACCCACAGCCTTTTCTAGGCTACCTACCCCATCCTGGCTTTTGAATTGGCATTCTCCCCGCCTCCTCCCTCTGCCCCACCCCACCCCACCCCACCCCGGGGGAACCTGGCCTTTGTCAGGAGAGCTCAGTGTCCTGTCCTGAGGCCACAGCTGTTGAGCTCCCACCTGGCTCCTTCCCGGAAACAGACTTCTGGGCAGGTGTGCCAGGGCTGGGACCTGTCTGCCTCGCCCAGGGAGAGGAGCAGGTCATGTTACACCTACCCAGCCTCCTGCCCTGGGGTGGAGCTGGGTTAGGCCTGCTGTTTCTCTTCTGTCCAAGGCTTTCGGGCCAACTGCTGTTAGTAGGCAAGGAAAAGAGGGGATGTTGTAAAGCAGAGGTCATTCCTCGAATTGCCGCACTTCAAATACAAAATTTAACTAGCCTGGCTCCAATCCACAGAGGGCGAGCTTAGCCCAAGCCTTTGCTCAGGGGACAGCTCAAACCTTCCCTGTGAATGATGTTTGGCAGAGGCCAGCAGGGATCAAAGAGACACTTTCCCTGCAGGCTCAGGTTTCCCTTAAACTCCAAAGGAGGCAGCACAGGGAAGATGGGAGGGCATGGGGTGAATGACTTAATTGGCCCTCAAATATCTCCATGGCCAGCTTTGTGATGAGGGAGCCATGATCAGCCCCTGGCCCCTTGCTTTGCCTTTCTTCCCCAGATGCTTGAGATTCTTGCATCTGTCTTGCAAGGCTGCCCCCACAAGCAACAACATTCTTGCACATCTCAAGCATTAGGGTGTCTCCCTCAAGCATTAGGGTGTCTCTCTCCTCATGGCCTAGCAAACACTGTCCTTCAGCATCTTCCAAGAAGGAAGTCTGGAGTCTAGGCATCTATCCTCTGCGGCCTCTTGGAAGGCACCCTTAGCTAGAGCCTGAGGGTCAGTGGGCACAGAACCGCCTCACTACGGTTGCCTCGCTCAACCCACTGAGACTCCCTGGGGCAGAGGGCTTCGGCTTGGCCCAGACTCAGCTCTGCGCGAGGACAGGATGCCTAGAGGCGGCCAAGCCAACGAGCTGCTTCTCGTTAGAGGGTTTTATAGGGCTAGGCACACACACCACAGGCAAACCACGCTTGCTGGCTTAACCTCTTCCTGCAAAAGCTCCTGCCCTCGGCTTGGGAGGCACGAGGGAGGGACTTGCCAAGCAGGAAGCACCTTCATGAGGAGGATAGTGTGTCTATGTCTAATATCTGAGTCTGCCACCTTTTCTTACTATAACATGAGGCTCTAAAGCACTGCCTCTGCTAAGTGCTTTATAGACATTCTTCCATTTAATCTTTGCAACCACCATATGAGGTATGTTTTATTATCATCCCATTTCACAGATGAAGAAACTGAGGCAGAGGGAAATTAAGTAAACTTACCTAAAACCACAGTAATGGGATTTGTCCTCACACCTAGGTCTGACTCTAAACTACTGTGCTATAAAGAGGCTATTCTTACTGATACCAGTCTAGGCCCCGGGAATACTCAATGTTGATGATACACAAGTTGAGGGTAATTTGAGGCCTCAGCAAAGGTTTAGCGTTGACCTGGGTCTCTAGTGGGAATGTAGTGGGAAGACTAATGAACTTGGAGTCAGCAGACTTGACTTAGAACTCGCTCCATTGCTAATTAGCTTTGTGACCTTGCAGAAGTAGCATGGTTTCTGACTTTAGTTTCCTTGTCTGTAAAATGGGCAAAACACCTGACTGATCTATCTCACTGAGATGTAACAACAGTGAGAAGATATGAAGAGCAGAGTGCTTTAAACATGTGAGCTTTTATAAGTGCAATGATGACCAGTGGGGCAGCAAGAATTTCTCCTGGATTCTTTAGATTGCTGTTTTCCTTAGCAGTCTTCCCTTCCATCTTACTAGGATGCTAATGAGGATGTGAGTATAAGGGATGAAACAGGTTGCCAGCTTAGAACGCATCTCTGATTTTTACTTAAATTCTTAATTGCCCATCTTCAGCTTTCTATTCAGTCCCAATTCTATGCTGATCAGGTTGGCCTATTTTTTTTTTTTGAGACAGAGTCTCACTTTATTGCCCAGGCTAGAGTGAGTGCCGTGGCGTCAGCCTAGCTCACAGCAACCTCAAACTCCTGGGCTCAAGCAATCCTGCTGCCTCAGCCTCCCAAGTAGCTGGGACTACAGGCATGTGCCACCATGCCCGGCTAATTTTTTTTTCTATATATATTTTAGTTGGCCAATTAATTTCTTTCTGTTTATAGTAGAGATGGGGTCTCGCTCTTGCTCAGGCTGGTCTCGAACTCCTGAGCTCAAACGATCCGCCCACCTCGGCCTCCCAAAGAGCTAGGATTACAGGCTTGAGCCACCGCGCCCGGCCCAGGTTGGCCTATTTATACATCCTATTTTTGATATCAATCTATATAAAAATAGACCACTTTAAAAAACTTAATCATTGCCTTAAAAAAAACAACCATATTCATTCAACCTTTACTATGTGATAATTTTGTGCCAGCCACTATGCTGGGTGCTGGAGAAACAGATTTGAACCCTTAGGAGTTTGCATTCGTTCATTTATTCATTCAACAAACTCCAGTGAGTACCTCCTAGATGCCCAGCAGAGTGCTGGGGACTGGAGATATGATAGGGAGTAGCAGGATAGACATAGGCCCTGCATTCAGGAAGCTTATAATCTTACAGGGAAAACAGTAAAAGTTAACATACATAAACACACTATTTCAAATCATGAGAAATGTGAGAGGGAAGCATGGAGGAGGATGAAGGCTGGTGGAGGAGACACAAGGAAGCGAATAGCTATGAGGGACCGGGTCATAATGTGCAGTAACGAAAAGCAAGCAGGAAGGGTTCATACTTTGCATGGTCCTGGAAGGCTTCACAGAGGAGGTGGCATTTTCACGGGGACTTGAAATAGGACTTGTCCAGAGGGACAGGAGCTCCTTTGAGGAGAGAGGGAGTTTTTCCCAGTTGAGAAGTTCTGTGTCGTCTTCCAGCTTCTCTGGCCAGACCCCATCTCACGGTGGCTTCATCAGTCACACAGATGCATATCTAAGACAGAATCCTCTGAGACAGACAGCTGGATGCATTTTTCACTGCTCACCGCCACCAGGAAGTCATCTGGAGCCTTCGATAGTGCTACTGGCTTGTGCCCTCTGGACCTGGGTGTCAGTGTCTTCTCCAGTTAAGTTCATAGAATAATAGAGTGTCCTTGCCCATGCCACTAAAGCAGAGCCAGATAATGCTAGCCATGCAGAACATGTGTAGGATGTGAGAATTCATCCTCAGCAGGACTTTCTTGGGATGCTTCAGGAATTTCCTAGAAATGTGCAACTCTTGGACATCACTGGACATTTAAATCTTAGGAAGCCTCTACCCCAGGAAGGCTGTGACTTATCACTGAGGAAGAAACATTGGAAAGGAAAGAACATCAAAATGCTCTTTCCTCCCCGCCCTTACATACGTGTGTACACACATGCACAGCAGCCTGGTCACACTGCTCCCTAAGTGTTGAGCACAGCCAAGCGATGCTTGTCGAGGATGCACACCTACGCTTTCTTGGGTCCTGAGCTGGGTGCTTTTTGGGTGCGTTCTTTATTATTTATTCCTCCCAGCTCCCCGAAGAGACTGACGGTGCTACGACCGTTTCTGTGATGTGAGCACGTGTTCGTGGAGGGAAACTGCCTGTCCCAAGTCGCGGCCAATGAGTCAGTGGAGCAGAAAATCAAACCCGGCTCTGGCTGGCTCTGTAGCCACTTCGCTCCAGACTAAATGTAAACCTAAGGAGCTTGGCACTTTCTACAAGCTTGGAAAGCTCTCTTTCGAGATGGTTGTTTCTTATGAAAGAGAGCTGCTAATGAGGTCCCCCAACCTCCAGGGAAGTTGCTTTCCAACATTTCTATTTTTATATGCATATATTTTTCTCCTGTATTCACTCATCAGATGGCAGTAGTTTTGCCCAATCATAAGTTTCTGGCGGCTGGGAACTTTTATTCAAGTGACACATATGCAGAATTTAATAATGGTCTTTTGATGATGACAAAAAATAGCTGGTGGGATACCATAAAAAGAGCTTATATAACAGCACAGCTTTGGGTCTACCATATTTATCCTGTGTCATGTCATACACAGAGAGCTCCTCGGATTGGTTCGAATCACGTCTCCCGAAATATAACAGCTACGTAAAATAGAAGCAAATCCACCAGCAGGTATTTATTAATTGCCTATTATATGCCAAGAAATTGTGTTCGTCGCTACGCAAAGGCAACAAAAGACAACCTGTTCCAGTCCACACTGTACATGATTAACTTGTAACGGAGCTGGCTGTTGACTTTCGACACCAGGAATAACAGTCACTGCAAATGGGGAGCAAGCGAGTTAGGAGTGTAAAGGAAGAAGGTTTATGCCCAGGTGAGGGAGCAGCACATTAGGAGGGCAGTGAGTGTGGCGGAGTCATGGAAGCTCACGTGTGGGCTGCATGGAAATTTGGAGAGAGTGTTCAGGAAAGAGGAAAGCTTTCAGGTATGAAGGAGGAGGGAGGGAGAACCCTGGGCCCAAGTTGCATCTTGAAGAGAATTTATGGGGCAGCGGGACAAACAGGCAACTTTGCAACAATGCAAAGAAACGAGACCATCAAGTCCATCCCACTCTCATCCTCACTGTCCTTCTATGTCCCCATTCTTGAGACTGTGCAGGCTGTTGTCCTGGGGCACACACACATGGTCCTGCGTGTGTGTGTGTGTGTGTGTGTGTGTGTGTGTGTGTGTGTATAAGAGAGAGAGAGAGGGAGAAAGTGCTGTGTTTTAGGCTCAGAACATTTCCCCTGGGCTATTTTAAATTCTTCTATAAGACTATGCTACACCATCAGGTTTTGATCCTGGTGATCTGCCAACTGTGTGATTTTTTTAGAATAGGTTTTTAACAGCTTTAAGACAGAAGTAGTATTTCTGCCAGTAGGCGGAATTATGGCTCCAAGGCCCTTGAGGAGAACACACACTTGGGATTTATTCCTGGGTGTCATGGGTTTTTGGAATTCTACCCCTAGACGCAGTGGCCAAGCCAGCAGCAGCAGCAGCGTTCCTGGGTACACATCCTAGACCCTATGCCGTATTTAATCCCTCAGATCTGTGATGGAAAAGCAGTGCGTGAGTGGTCAGTCGGATTTCTAGAAATGGACACCTTACTGTTGACTACAGAAAGTTCCCTAATGAAATCCCTTGTTTACATCATGGTATGTTTCTATGTTCTGGAAGTTTGTGCCGTTTCTTCCTATTTCCTATATTGTATATGTATTTGGTTCCCATAATTCGTACTGTTTCCCCCCATTTAAGCTTCTCACATAAAGTCCACGTAGACGTCCTTGTAATTTCCAGACCCCGGGTCACCAGCCCAGATTCCCACGGCTGCTGCTACCCAGTGCTGATTCTTGGATCCTTCTTTGGGATCCAGAGTTCCTTCCAGCACCCCCGCAGGAGTGGGTCCCCTAATATATGGGATTCGTGCTGAACAACTCTGCATATGGCCTTCTGGGCTGGCATTGAGCCGATCTGGGGGAAGATTATGAATTAATTACCTTTTCCTGGGAAGGTGGCTCTCTGAATGAGGAAAGTTCACAAAGGCCACTCTTCTCAGTGCTCATAACGTGCTTGAGAATTATTACCTTTGACGTCTAATGAGCAGTGTTAATTTATTAATTTCCCTTGTCCCACTATTAACAGGGTCCTCCTCCCCCACTTTTATAAATTGCATGTGAAGGAGGAAGTATATGTATTAACACCCGTTTTTTTGGTGTGATTTTCTGGAGTGCTCATACGGACATCCCTGGCCAAGCTCTGGTCCCAGAGCATTAGCGTGAGTGGGGTTTTTACAAAGGGAGGTGGAATCTGGGCTGCTGCACTTCAGTTGCCACAGCAGGGAACCTAAGATCCTCCATGGAGCTCCACCCCCGGCCTCAGAACCCCAGGGGGCAAAAGAGACCAGTCACATCCTCTGTCTGAGAAACTCTTGCACCATGAACCTCTTGCAGGAGGGAAGACATCATTGCTTACTCATGCGCAGCCTGGTGTAGGAGCTTTCCTGCTATCTGAGAAACTTAATTCTGGGAATTTGCACAGAGCTGTTCATTGTAAAAGCAGTTTTGATCCCCAGAGAGTCCAAAAGCCCTTGGAAAAAAATTTGCTGTGCCCGGGAGGCCGTAGAGCCTATAGGAGCCAGCCCCCCAAAGAAGTTGGGGACTCCTGGGTTCGGTGTCTGGTTTTCACATAGCAGTCTTCCCAGGCAAGCCTCTTAGCTACTCCAAGTCTCTTTTATAAAGCTGAACTAAGACTCTCTAACCCAGAACAATTCTACCAGTAAAATAATACCATCCAAGTCAAATAATGCTGGTCATGTCATTTGAGCCCAAAGATTCAGGAATAGCCAGAATTTTTATTTCTGTTACTCTCATCCTCACCTCTGGTCTTTACATTTAGCAAAGAAAGTCAGAGGCAAAGCAAGGAGGAGAATATATTGAAAAGCGGCGAAGGTCGGAAGTGGAGCTGTGATAGTGTCTTCAGCCTTGTGAATTGCACTCTTGTCTTCCTGAAACCGTTCCGGCTGTCGGATAGAGCAGAGCCTCTGCGCCCACTTGCTGTCTGTTCCCTCTGTGACTGGGTGCCTTGCGCACACAAACACGAGCTGCCAGCGGGCTGCTCCCCGGTGCGCCTGCGCCCTTCTGCTCCCGCCAGTCAAGCCAAACACTTTCCAAGAGGTCTGTTTGCTCCCAGACCTGTTTATGCCAGTTGAACTTGAATAATTTAATCATTACATAAACTGGCGAAACGTGAGCATAAAAAGAAAGTTGTTTCTATAAAAAGTACATTGAAGGCTTTAGAAAGCTTGAAAAGGCAAACTGCTAAGCAAACTGCTGAGCTAGGTGTAGGGCTTAAAAGGTTAGAGATGATGAAACTCTAGAAGGATTTTGCTTTCAGATGGCTTTATGTCATTAAAATCTTGTTGTACTTTAAAGAAACTGGCGCTGGATGTGATGATGCACTCAGGGTATGGGAGAGAAGCGGCCGGCCGTGTGTCGGGACAGACTCCGTTGGTTCTAGCACTTGTGACCGGCACCAGGTTCACCCGCACCTTTCTGTCCGAAACAAGGACTTACTGCTGCAAGAGTTTTATACGTAATGAGTGCCTGAGGAAGGTGGGGATGGTCCCTCCCTGGATGACGTCGTGCATTGGTGGCGGACTGGGGGTGGAGGGGTGGGGGTGGATTGCCTGAGATGCAACTGTTCATGGTGTAAGGGGTGACAAAGTAAGGTTGTGGGGTGGGGGGAGTGAAAAAAGGGGCAACTGGACGTCAAGCCTCTGCCTCCCTTTCAACCAGAACAGCCCTGTTTTTACTTGTTTCACACATTGAGGACTTCTGGTAAAAATGTTAGTGAAAAGGGTTACTCTTCTTTAAAAAGGGCTTGCAAACTACCAAATTAGGTTTTTTTTTTTTTCCTTGTGTCTCTTTCTGCATCTATGTGAGACCAGAGAACATATTTTTAGTGCCCAAGTCATAGCTTGTGTCCATTCATGTTTAACCCCTTTGGAGTGAGAAGTGATGCGTTTTAAAGTTGCTTGATGCCCAGGGGTGCATCACCTCCAAGGGGCGCCCCATCAGAAAGGCAGGCAGGAATTTTTGGCACAGACCCAGTCTGGAAGAAAGCTGGAGGGTGGGGCGGCCTTGTGAGGGACCCCTTTTTCTAAACTGAAAAGTGGTCTGGCTCTACCTTGCATCCACACAGAATAGAAGAAAGAGTGGGATGTTTTTGTGCCTGTCTATTGCCTGAAGGCATCTTCTCCAGAAACAGAACCAGCTTGATTTTGATTAACTTACTCTTCTTTTAATTTCACTCTTCCTCCTTTTGACTTCTTTAAGGATTATGTCAAAAGCCCCAGACTGATCATAAAGCCGCAGAGCAGAGATTTCACTCATAGTTGCCCAAGAAAAGCATGTTAATACCAAAAGTAATTTCCTAGCCAGTCATTTCCTGTGTTCTCAAAAAAAATTTTTTCCCCTAAGATATGTATCTTTAGATAACAAAAACTGTTCTGCCTCCCAACCCAGGGTAGGCAGGAGGCATTGCTTGAGGAAAGCATAAGTGGAAGGACGAGTCAGAGAAGCCGGGGAAGGGGGTGGTCCTGCCAAGTGCATGTTTTATATCTCACCGGGGTTAGGGCGCATGTTGGCGCTGAAGTGAAGAGATGCAGCACCCAGAAATCTAATACTGACTTTGCCGCTGACTTGTTTCATGACCCAGGGCAAAGCTTCCAGCCTTAGCTTCCCCCTCTCTGAAGGAGAGGCACATGAAGGGCGAGAGAGTTTGGAGAGAAGGCAATTCTGTCTGCATGGAAAGTGCATCACTAGGATTTTCTACAGAAATGTGGCAGTCCCATCTCATGGGGCCGTTGAAAGCAATAACTGGTTACAGAAGGGGTCGAGTATTTATATTTGCAAAGCACTAGAGATAACTTCAATATCCGATTCTATAAAAACGGAGTAGGACACCTGCCTTTCAAAAATGTTTGGCGAATCTGGCATTCGCAGGTGAGGGTTTGAGAAGTTTAAGTCTTTTCAGTTCTGTTATTCTTTCCTGCATTCACTATTCATCTGTAAGTAGGCAGAGTGTCACGCCTGGGGCACAGAATGAGTGGCTTTTTACCTTGCCTGAACACCTGTGTGTGGCTTGTTTCTCTGGAATCAGATCTTTACTGCATCCACTTAGTGGTTAAGAATTAAGGTTCCTTTTTCTTTTCATTCTTTTTGTTCAAAGCTTTGTCATAGGTGGGAGATGTGCTTGCTTTCACAGGCATGGAAAACTCCTCCGTAAAAAGGAAGGTCTTTCACAATGCATTAGCTGGGTTTTCTCTCCAATGCAGACCTTTGACCTCCACGCACAATGTGGTATTCAGCTGTCCTGTTCTCTGAAGTGAAAACCTTCAGAGCCCTCAACAAAGATATTTCACCAAGAGTAAGCAGTCCATGAACTAAATGACTTAAGATAAGAAGGCAGTTAATTTTGAAATAAAGATGAATGCAAGAGGTCTGTAAAAATTACAATGCCCTCCAAGGCCAGATCATTGATCCCCCCCATGGTGGGAGTGACAACTCAGCCTTCCTTGAGACCTGGATTAAAGAGACAAGTGAACTTTCTATTCCATGGAATTTCTAAATGGATTTCTTTGGACAGACCTGCCCAGTGTTCCCTGGTAGTATTAATAAAAAAGAGTAGAGAATCTTAGTGGGGGAGGAAGCTATTCAGAATGCATGCATTTAAAGGGCCTCTTGGGAGTACTTCTTTTGAAATCCTTAACAAGCACTCTTATTCTAAGGGTCTCAAGGATGTAAGCATTGTGGGCTGGTTGGCAAGAAAGAAAACTTCACAAATAACACATGGTCCTAGTCATTACCTTAGACAAAGTGCTAAGAAGGTAACGGATTACAGCTTTGCCTTTTTTTTTTTTTTTTTTTTTAAATTGCTCTCTAGAAATGTAAGGAAAGACTTAGACTTAGGAACAAGCCTTGGGTGCTTAATTGTAAGGTTGGTTGAGGAGAAGGAGACAGAGAGGCGAGGTAGGGAAAAGTCATAGTTTGGTTTACACCAAAAAAATCATTTCTAAGGACTGGGCAGAATATTTGTCTGCCAGTTGTGCAAAGACATCCACATTTCCCTGGCGTGAAGAAACTGTTCTTTACTGAATCTACCTCACAGTGGTAACTTGCAAATTTTTCCCCCATGAAGCTTTATTTTTGGAGACCACTGTAATTTATATGTTGAGACCTATTATTAACTGCTAGTTTTATGCTGTTATTGGAAATCTTTACATTAGGAAAGAATGTATGGGTTGTTTTTGGGTGGGAAGGGAGGCTTAAATTAAAGGTTCCCTTGTATAGTATCTGAGATCTATCTGGGATGGGAGAATGGATTAGAGACTCATATCCCTCAAGCAAAGAACATTCTCTTGGTCATCTATGCCTGTCTTCCCAATTGAAGACCACTCATGTATCTAAGGAGAAGTAGTTATTTCAGGGGAAAAGATGACCATGTAAATACTTTTTAAATGGCATAAGTACTGCAGTTCATCCTAGGAGACAGAACTGATGAGCCCTGGTAAGAACGACATTGCGTATTTCGTAAATGTAAAAAGCAGAAGCAGTTGTGCTGTATTAAATTTCAGCCCATAATTGGGTAACTAGAGAAGCCCCCTATTTAATTAAATTCCACTATCCCTTGTATGACAGGAAAATCTGGTGACCTTATGTTTGACTACCATCTGGGATTGAAGAGTGGTTAAAGTTGGTGTCAGAATGTATCTTTCAAATATCCTCATTACAGAAAGGGATTGGGATAATATTTTACCTCAACAGTGCTTCTCCAGTGATTCCTTCAAAATGACAGTGCTTCACTCAAACGCTTGTGTTTTCACCGGCCAGGATAAATGTTTTCCACAGAAATGACAAGGCTTCAGATCTCTCCAGGCGCTCTCATCCTTAGAGGTCAAACAATTTTACACACAAACAATTTCACAGCAAATTGTATATCAATCATGCCATTTTTAAGCTGTTCTGGGAAAACTCTGTATAGAAGGACTTTCCAGAAACACATTGGGGCTACATAAAGGCTTGGCTTCTGTTTGATGGGTAAATGTATAGGATTATTGTTGCTATACAAAAGAAGGAATTAAATGAGGTTCTGGTGTGACTTTCCCAACCACAGGAATCCATGCTGAAGAAAACTCTGCCAGTAGTAGGTATATTGTCATTTTGGTGGCACAAGAGTGCCCAAAGAAGGGGAAAGTGAAGGAAAGCTAGAATCTGGGAACTTCTAATGGGATAAAATTGTTTTGAAGAAAACACTTAGCAGATGTTTTTCCATATTGCCCTCTTTCCTGCCACAGACTCTGCTAAGATTCTCTAACCATGTCTGTTCTGGGGAAAATTCTTTTTCTTTTTTTTTCCTTACTCTGTTGCTCCAGCTAGAGTGTAGTGGTGTCATCATAGCTCACTGCAACCTCAAAGTCCTGTGCTCAAGCAATCCTCTGGCCTCAGCCTCCTGAGTAGCTGGGACTATAGGCACCTGCCACTACACCTGGCTAATTTTTCTATTTTTCTGTAAAAACAGGGTCTTGGTATTTTGTCTAGGCTGGTGTCAAACTTCTGGCCTTAAGCAATCCTCCTGCCTTGGCCTCCCAAAGTGCTGGGATTACAGGTATGAGCCACTGCACCCAGCCTAGGGAAAATATTTTAATATGACCCCTTGATTTCTTCATTTAGCAAGTATTTATTGAGAATCTGCTTGGTACCAGACCTTTCTACCAAACCTCTCTTACCCTATACAGGAAGATACTCTGCCATCTTATGTGCCAATGGGACAGGATGCCCAGGGGAATAGGTAGAAGAAGAACACCAGTAAGTCAAAAGCCACATGTAGTGAAAGATCAAAGTTTAAGGGATGGGCAGAGAAAGGAATTTGGACAAGGAGGAACAGAAAGAGAATGCTGTCACTGAGACTGACAGAGGAAAGAATTTCAAGGAGTGACTGACAGTCTGACTTCTGCAACTCAGAAGTCAGAAAGATAGGATTAAAAAATCCTAGTTGTATTAGCAACATACAGATCTTGGGTACCCCTTGCCAGATTTCAGTGAAGCAGCAGGAATGAAAGCCAAGTTCCAATGAGTGTGGAAGGGTAAATGTGAGGTCAAGGGAAGATGATGAGTGTAGGGAGTTTAAAGGACAGGGGGAGCCTACAAATGCAGGTGGAAAGTTCTCTCTGTGTGGCTCGTGAGAGATGAAGCAGCCAGATCAAACAAGACATCACCATCACCTGCTTCGTCTGCTTTTACCTTTTTTTTTTTTTTTTTGAGACAGAGTCTCACTTTATTGCCCAGGCTAGAGTGAGTGCCGTGGCGTCAGCCTAGCTCACAGCAACCTCAAACTCCTGGGCTCAAGCAATCCTGCTGCCTCAGCCTCCCAAGTAGCTGGGACTACAGGCATGTGCCACCATGCCCGGCTAATTTTTTCTATATATATTAGTTGGCCAATTAATTTCTTTCTATTTATAGTAGAGATGGGGTCTCGCTCTTGCTCAGGCTGGTCTTGAACTCCTGAGCTCAAAGGATCCGCCCGCCTC